>LOND01001936.1:13293-30974 GCA_014220965.1 Paragonimus kellicotti | reverse complement strand
GCTGGAATCGCTCAGAATCCGTCTTCCGTGTTACCCGCTCGGAAGTCTACCGAACGGCTGTTCACAAAATTCTTCCTTCCAAGAATTCGGAACAGGAGACATCTGTTGGCACCGGGGCACATGGATCAAAATGCATGATTTAGGCCCGCTTCGTTGGGTATTTCCGCTGTTGGTCTCATAACGCCACGTATAAATTGCTTCCAAAGCATCCTGACAAATCAAAAGATCAAATTTTCTTTGAGTGAAAACGTCCAAACACTCCCGAAAAGCGAGAAATGCCAGGGAAATAGATGTGGGAATTTTGACGCCGAGCATGCTAGGCAAGCGCCCGTAATGTCGTTGACGTATGCATGGACGGCGATAACGCGACCGCAGCTGCAGGGGAAGATTGTCAGGCCAACTCGATAGAACAGAAGTCAATCGTATGGAGCAACTGGAGCGACCGATTAAACTCGTTTTTAATTTTTCATGGATAACCAGTGGATTTGAATTACGGTAGTCCCTTCCCAGTTTTTCACGACTATACCCGTATTCAGTATGAGACTAAACACACGAGCTAAAAGTGATGTCATGACGTTGGCCAAGAATCACAAGGCCATCGAGTGACTGCTAGCTGCCATCCAGACTTGCGGAAACTGCCGATCTCTAAGTCTGAATATCGCTGTCAGCAAACTTTTAAACGCATAAGTACGGAGGTGGAGTCTGTAAGTTCTATGCAATGAAATCTCAGAGCTTTGCAAGCTGGAGCCCCGAAAGATAGGCCGCGTCTCACCAATCTCCCGAAACTTATAGACGCCATCATACAGAAGCTGCGTAAAGCAGAAGCGACTGAGGAGCGCTATCCAGATATCTCAAAAACCGTCGATTTTGTTAACCATAAGCCATTTTAGTGAGGTCTACCGGGAGCGAGAATATCTCCTAGAGTTCGTGGGTGAGTTTAGACGTTCCTATCCGGGAGTTCGTTTGCGGCGTGCGTGTGAGGATCAATGCTCAACGAATGTTCTCCTTAAAGTGACGTACCACAAGGATTGATGTTCGCCATTTTTCTCTCTCTAGCATATATGGGTGACTTGACCAACAACCTGATGAGCCCATGATACCTTTGTACAGACGATGCGTCGGACCCAAGCGTCCTTCAACAGGACATCCTGCGAATGGACACCAGGGTGGGATTTACTTGTGAATGTTCTCAGGGGTCATATTATGTCCAATGCTGCTCAGTGGATACCAACGTACAAAGCACATGAACAAACAGTTGAAGTTGCAGCTGAGAAGCAAACTAGATATTTTGGCACTCAGATCGCTAGTGCTTTATCCCCACTGTGAAATTTGTCATGGCCGCAACTAAAGCACGGCGAATCGTCTTATCGGCTGAAGCCTGCTATTGCCAGTCAAAGTTCAGCGTTGTTTGTGTCGTTATAGACGGTCATCGTTCGTCAGCATGTGGAATACTGTGCCAAAGCATGTTTAACCTAGTTAAAAAGGGAACGACTTCCTTGCAGAGGAGCAGAAACTCAACGCAGGCATTGTATTTTGTACGAGAGGTTCGAGCTACAAGGACCGAGTAGACCTATTTTTGTTCGGTTGAAGGGCGATAAAAAGGTATCCAACTGAGAGGGACAACATTATTCATCACGCCGTCACAAGTTACCCAGCCTGTTTGGTAGTCATGCGACCGAAACGAAATGCAAGTGGTCATGGATTTGATGTGGAGTATACAAGGCCAAGGTTCGTTATAATTCACCAATAGCCGGATAATTAATTCATGGAACAAGTTCCCCGCAAGGCTTCTGGAGGCCTAGAAAGCAGATGTGATCAAACCTGAGTTAGTCAGTTATTGGAATGAATTACTTGCTACTTTTATCAATTCAGAACACTATCTTGAGTGTTCTACGCTAGGTATCTAAGATTTTTGCATCCAATGGTTTTCCATCCTCTCTCCAGATCACTGCTGAAAAGCATTACATCTAGTAAACGTGTTGGCACGGCGCAATTCTTAGTGCCGGTAATTGATTTGACAGAATTAGGAAACGATTCAAAACGTTCTCGACGGGATTTCCGTCAGTCTCATCGTGAATGGCTCACGTTACTCACAATGCCAACGTAGTACGCACTTCCTTATCGTCCACTCCGTTAAGTTTACCTGCAACAACTCACTTGATCTGTTCGATAGGCTTGCTGAACTTTGCAATCTCTGCTCCGCTTTGAAGTGATACTTGGCTGCGGCAATCGAGTCATGGCTCAATGCTTTCTCTTTCTGGATTCCGGACTTGAAACAGATAGCATGTTTCTTATTATGAGGTAATATAGCGAATAATAAGGGCGGTGGAACCGCCCTCCATGCCGTTTGATATCCATTTCTCCAGAGACGCAAATTTCTCCTCGAAGATCTACGACGTGCAATCACGGCTGTTCATGGGTTGATAGCCTGGTCTTACAAAGCGCACCTTATGGAACTGAATATTCATTCACTAAATTTCCGACAGAGTAGAAGTGACCTGATCCTCACTTTCTTGGCCATCAAAACGTTTGGCTATCCGTGCAAATCTAGGTTTAATATGGCTGGAACGTGCAGCCTCAGTGGCCACCCTTTCATCTTCGTGGTGAAACGTATCTTACCGGGGTGTAGGCACAGGTTCATCCGACTGCGCACCTGCAAGGCATAGGATTCCCTTCCAGAACATGCAAGATTCCAAGCTCGTCTTAATCATTATTGTCCGTCTTAGTTCAGATAATACATCTGTTTTTCCGTTTCAATATAATCGCACTTGGCTCTGTGATTACACCCGTTGTGATATGGGAACTTCAAGGGTTACTACTTCTTATTGTTGCTACCAATCCATTGGCTGGTCCTTTGATTAACAGTGAGTGAGGTACGGTTAATATTTACAGCTGGTCACGCAGGTGACTCGTAACCTCGTTCGAACCTGTTTGCTCTAGTTATGGACTTACGTTTGCTCTATTGGTGTCCTGAGTATCAAAGGCTACATTCGATTGTCGCTATTCATCTTCGGATGAAGCTAACTTATTGCGTAATATATTACTTGCGTTTTGTAGTGTCTATTTTTCAAATTTTTGAAAACTGCTTATTTTATCTAGTTTATTTCCATTAAATCTCATCGGATTTAGAAGTGCCTGAACACGGCGGAAATCCACCTGGCACCAAACACTTCCCGTCATTTTAGGTGCAAAGTATCCGTGCAAAACGGTGTGTAATACCCTCGGTGTTGAAAGTGTCATCTCTTCAAGCGCACTAGTCTTAGTTAGGACTAGTACAAGCGGTTGGCTTCTGCATATCTTTTTTCTGTCTGCGTGAGCTTTGGGCTTACCAATGACGAGGGTAGCACCTCATCCCTGGCTGGTCACGCGAGGATCAGAAAAATCGAATCGACGCGAAAGACCTGTGACTACAAATGTTTATCTGTTGGTAACTCTGTATTCCTCCATTTTTACCATCAGGTGTTGAATGGACTCGCCCCGACAGATTTTAGCTGGAATGAGGTTGGAACTGCAGTCTTTGAATGAGTGCATTGAGCTTTTCCCCCTCGATATTGCAGTTACCAAGGTGGCAGTTAGCCTCAACTACAAACAGAAGAAGCGGCGATGAAAATGAAAAGAAAGCTTCCAGAGAAAGGAGAGTCGTTTCGTGGGATCGCTTCTTCGCAGGATCTTCTCCATCTGAGCTAGCCAAATCAGTACTGATATCTCATTTCTTCCCGAGCATCGCAAACCTCGTGCCCACGAGCAGGCTGCGCGCTGGACCGACCGACATGTCACTTGACCTTTTGGCAACCTTCTCCGCCATACTCAGCCCCGAGACAATACTTGAAAAACGGTGGCTTTGAAATCCTCCCACGCCAACCTAAAAGGCGCGTCTTTTGATTGCTCTTCACAAAACGTGGAGATGCGTGGCCGGCGAACTGAAACCACAGCCAACGATGTGACAGACTGAAAGCGAGAGTTAGAAACTAAGGTTGTCGTTAACAATCCGATCTGTTCGCTAAGGTTCCTTTACTTGTAGACCGTAGTCCAACCGCCGTCACTCCAAACACAAGAACAATTGTTGAGAGTGCTGGAATCGCTCAGAATCCGTCTTCCGTGTTACCCGCTCGGAAGTCTACCGAACGGCTGTTCACAAAATTCTTCCTTCCAAGAATTCGGAACAGGAGACATCTGTTGGCACCGGGGCACATGGATCAAAATGCATGATTTAGGCCCGCTTCGTTGGGTATTTCCGCTGTTGGTCTCATAACGCCACGTATAAATTGCTTCCAAAGCATCCTGACAAATCAAAAGATCAAATTTTCTTTGAGTGAAAACGTCCAAACACTCCCGAAAAGCGAGAAATGCCAGGGAAATAGATGTGGGAATTTTGACGCCGAGCATGCTAGGCAAGCGCCCGTAATGTCGTTGACGTATGCATGGACGGCGATAACGCGACCGCAGCTGCAGGGGAAGATTGTCAGGCCAACTCGATAGAACAGAACGACTTTAACCTCGGCGCAGTCCGCAGCCCCCGGTCCCCTTTCACACCTCAGGTCTGATCTACCAAGTACTTCCTCGTGATCCTCTTTCTTTCCTTTTGCGGAAGCAAACGAAGAGGTGGCTTCCAAGTACGTGTGTACGCACTGCATAAATTTGCTTAACAAACTGCCGGAGATCAGACAGCCAGTTTATGACACTCAACTGCAAATAGGTTCTTTTCCGGAGACCTAGCTTACATGTGAATCCAGTGACAGTGAACTGGGTGGCCCCGGCAACTCATTTCACCGAGCTGACCCCACTACAGGAAAGAAGAAGGCCTCTGAGTTTTTTCCTAAGCAAAACCTTCCAACCCACACGGTTATCCGAGAATTTCAGTTCCCTGATAAATATGACGCGGTGAGGCTCCGACTAGCATAGAATGGCTATGACTCAAACCTAGTTGGTTTTATTCATCGTACACCCTCACCCAGCTCTTCCAGAGCTGACGCCTGTCTCGTGAGCTTGGAAAGCTTCTCAGAACTGCAATGTTTTATTCACCTACTCATTATGGTTGACCTCAGAGCACCCAAGACAAACTGGGCAGTAGTGCCTCCCCGGGCCTGTGTGAGCGAATTCGCAGCTTCCTTATCGACGTCGATACAATGGGCAGCGTGGACACAGCATATCAACGCCCCGGCGCGACGTCGTTCTAGTGAGCTTCCTCCTCTGCCGGATCCGGTCTGTATTAATTAGGGACACTTGGTAGACCGCGTGGTCACTCAGCTGCCACGTGAACATAATGACCATTCTCTGTTTGTCCTTGATCTTACCTGTTACTGCTGACAACGACCAGCAAAGTATTTCGCGGCACGAAGATTCGACCGAGCTGATTTTAGCGGTCTGGTAAGCTACTTGGCAGCAATTGTTCTTGCATATGAGTCCGTGGATTGAAACTATCATGCGTTTCAACGTGCAATCAAGAAATTGGAGGAGTTATTCGTACCGCAAAAATTATGCACTTGTTACCGGTCATCCGTTCCGCGCGGGACACGTCGCCCTGACGGCCATCATCAGTTATTCTTCAGGCGTGAGCTCGTTGAAAACCCGGAGGACTTGAGTGTTTCCCACGATGCTCAAAAGAAATGTGGGCGGGGATTTCCGCCAACACGCTAAACTCGTACAAGGAAAGGTCATCCAAAAAGCTAGCGCAAACATGCACTCTTTACCTCAGTATGTGCACAAAGTAAGAAAGACTTAACTTCCAGCTCTTTCTCCGCGACTGTACAATCAGGAGACTTCTCCTGACCTCTTGAGTGTGGTCCAACTATCTAAGGAATACTGTTTGGCAGTCTACAACGTTGTACCGACGAACAGGCACCTTACTATAACACCGTGGGGACCCCAGCAGCCAAAAATTACCGCTGAGTTTTCTATACATCATGTTGGCGACCATTTACGCATGGTAACTTCATATGGAACAATGAGTCCTGGCAAGATCTACCTCAGTTTTCTCAAATAAGCAACCACCGGTTCGGCAGAACATCATTATAAACAGCTTAAACAAACACTCCGACGTGGTATTCTCCCTAACTAATGGAAATGAGCCACAGTCGAAGCAGGTCACCGGCCCCCCGGCTAGTGTTCCGTCAGTCAGGCTTACTAACAGTCCATGCAAGATAATGGAGCGCTTATCAAGGTGCGCCATACTGCAGCACTTCTTATTGGGTAGCCTTTAATCCTCAGCTCAACACGGCTTCCTTTCTAACCGATCTTTCACAACGATTATGCTTATCGTTATTGACAGCCGGACGGTGACAAACGACTGATCTAATCATATATGCCCTGTTCTTTGATTTCGCCTAGGATTTCGGCCATGCTCCCCACGACCGCCTCAGACACAAACTAGAGGCTTATAATATTCAAGAAGAGGTACTTCGACTGGATAATCTTTCTTCTAGACAATGAAAATTGTAGAGTTAACACCGGATCAGACATCTCGTCTCACTTCCTGAATTCTGCGGGTGTTCTTCGGGGGTCATTGCTAGGTCTTCTTTTGTTTTTATCCACAACAATAACTCCCGGGACAATATATCCAGCAACACTCTCCTATACATAACTGGCTTGAAAAATCTAAAAGTCAGTGACCTCAAAGAACTAGGGATTGATTTTGACGTGGTTAAAGACTGGTTGGACGATTGCAGCCCCCCAATGAGTGACAGTAAGCGTGCAAGCATGTCACTCGGTGAGAACTGTTACCGTATCATCGCGATTCATATCGCAGTTAACACAACAGGCATCACGGAGACGAATCTAAAGAAAAATTTAAACCTGAGGATTCCATCTAAATTGTCATGCACCTATCACCATGAGATGGCAGCTAAACCGGGATTTGCCACTCTGAGGATATTGGAGAGCACTTTCTCTCGCATAAACAAGAAACCACTTCAAAAGATTTGCCGGATTTATATAAGAACGCCACTAAACTATGTTAATCAGGTCATGTAAACTCGCTTGAAGAAAGGCGTATTTGCCGTGAGTTGTATACAGCTCGCAACCCTCAAACTAGCCACGGGCTTAGAAATGTTGCGAACAAGTTTCGAATTGAAGTTATAATTACATATAATATAATGATATAGTTCTCAACGCATCTGTGAGAAACACGCTCAGATGAGCGTGATCAATGTACACATTTTATCGCTACATGCATAAATGCACTCCATACACATAATTAATAATTGTACAATACACCAGTTTCGTGAATAATATAACGAAACAGACATAGCAAGAGAGAAAAATCCAAGTTTATGAAAAAGCATCTGGGACACACGCGTCTAAAATGATAGTTTCAAAATTTTCCCATGTTCAATGAAAATGCTGAGTAGTTACATCAATTTTTGCTTCACAAGGTTAACACTGACCTAATGGTCAAGGTCATGCCAGCAATCGTTAATCCGAGGGTGGAGACAGTTGTCGGTCGAAGAATTCCGCCATTATTTGATGCAGATGGTTCCGGAAAAATGTGCAGAAAATTTTGTCGCGATGAGGAACGATCAGAAGCCTCTACTTTTGCGGGGGAATGGGCGGTCCTCTGAACTGGACTTCGTTATGTCATCAAAATTAACAGAATTCTGCAAACCTCGCGAACTGTCCAACCAATACGGAATATGAGTGTCCGGACGTAGTGGAATGTTTTCTCGCGTCAGATGTAGTTGTGGAATCAGGAATGAAAAGCGAAATTACGTGATAAACGGAAAAACGTAAAATGGTCATGTGAAGTATGACGAATAATGGAATATGTGATTTTCTGGCCAAACCTTTATATAAAATTCATAATTCCGTGTTATCTAATAAAATATATAGCACTAGCGAACAGTTGTTATCGTATAACGTGGAAAGATTGATTAACAGCCTTTTCTAGTATATGATTACAGCCGAATTCTGATGTCGATTTGGTATACACGTCCGAGATATAGAATGGAAAGAATGTTTAAAATGATAGAAAGATTGCCAGGTGATCCATGAGGATAGGAAGTATGGGTGGTAACGCAAGATTTGAATGTAACCATATGAGGCGAACAGGTTAAGTGTATTTTCTTTTCCAAACAGTTTTAGCGTGTACAGCCTTTGCATAATGATCAATAACCATACACAGTTGGTTATGATTAATTATGAAGTACTAAGCTCAGGTATCTAGATAACTACATCCGATGGTGAAATTGTTAACTTTCAATCTGCTCGAAGTGTACCAGACGTTGTATCACGCGACGCAGGGGTTTCCACTCAGATGTTATTAGGTCCGTTTTCAAAAATATCGTCTTCATGCAGGCAGAGTTTGAAAATGGACATGACGTTCGGTAATGTCAGGAAGGTTTCTAAGCTTCGTTTGAATTGGTGTATATTCTTACTGGCTCTAACTGCATGTGGAAGTTTATTCCAAATGTAGGAGTATTTCACTAGGAAAAATTTGAACGCAGCTTTTACGGGATTTAAAAGCTGTCAATGTATATTTTTTGTACATTGAGCTATGTTGTAAGCGAATCTCGAAGTTGTCGGTAAATGTATTGCCATGAACTAGATTATACAGAAGTGCAAGGTTCAGCTTGAGTCGCCGTAGCCAAAGTGGATCGAGTGCAAGCGTTTGGCAGCGTTCTCTGTAGTTCAGAGAAGACGGATAACCTAGTAAACCTTTCGTGAATGCACGTTGGAGACTTTCCAGAGCTAGCCTATCAGACTTGCGCAGGTGACAATATATGAACGTGCAGTACTCAAGTTGAGGTCGTACGCATAGTTTATAAAGGTGTAGTCGAGCTTCAGGAAGGGTGAATGAATGCTTAATGTAACCAATCGTTCGTCTAGTTTTACCTACTAGGAAAGATACCTGTTCTGAGAAATTGAATGAGTTTGAGTAACGTATACCCAGGTCTCGGACTGAGTTGGAAGTTGGAATGCTATGGCCATCCAGCTTTATAAAGTCCTCTGGTATATGGCAACCATGTGCAACGATGGTGGATTTATTGGCTGAAAATTTCATCAGCCAAGACTCTAATGACATGAAGTCCTTCCGTATATTTCCTAAACAAAAAGTGAGATCGCCAGGAGGAACAGTATAGACAAGTTTGATGTCATCAGCGAATAGGAATAGTTTGCCATGCTTGATAACTTGACATATGTCGTCTATATACATAAGAAAGAGTAACGGTCCCAGGACGCTTCCTTGAATCACTCCACTAGTGACTGGTCTGGGTGTTGAGCTGTTATCTCCGATTTTCACTGTTTGTGTGCGGTCTACAAGGTATGAAGCAAACCAGCTAAGCAATGGATCACGTATACCAAAAGATGCCATTTTGATCAGAAGACGCCTATGAGGCACACGATCAAAAGCCTTTTGCATATCCAAAAGTATAATAATAATTGCATTCCCTGAATCAGCAGATTTTGTAACATGGTTAAGAAATTCCAGCTGGCACGTCATGCACGAACGTTTGCTGAGGAACCCATGCTGGGAGTGGTTTATAAGGTTTTGTGATAGTAAGAACTCAACCATGCGTATCAACCCAAATTTCGACGACTTCGCGGCGATTTACTTTTTAAACTTCTTTCCCTGAACAAGTGTAGTAGAACAATTTTTCACATTGGCGAATGCTGACGGTCGACGAGGACATAACAGGAAATTCTACAAGCTCCGTCACTGCATTTTTCTTAGGAAACAATTCTTTTCCTATAAGACATTAACAAGTGGAACAGCCTCCCTTCTAAGGTCGTCAGCCTCAATTCTACATGCCACTTCGAAGTGTTGCTGAAAGCTAACTTATTTTCAACGGAACGACGATCTGACTCTGTTCACTATAATCCTCAAGAGAGGTGCCACACCGTATGTCTCCATGATTGTTCCTCAGGTCAACATGCGCCCACTTGAAACCGGGCAAGACAAACCGACTAAACCTGGGTATTTCGGGTCCCCTATCTTGGACCCCTGCATTAACCATTAGTTCACTAATATCGAATAGGCATCAGGCAGTCAAAGACGTAGACGTTCGTTAAGTCCTTGATTTGAAGACAAACTTGAACACAAGTTTCATAGTGCCGTCACTTAATGAACTGTATGTTACACACTGAAGTCGCTCAGTTAAAAGCAATATTAAAATGAAGATTTTCTTTCCCCTGTATCAAAGCACCCTGGCATTTGCAAAGAAAGCTGATGTAAAGCACGGTCGGAACCAGCAAGCGAGCACTGGTTTAGCATGAAGTGTGTAATACAGTGCCTCGCCGATTTGTTAGCACCCTTTTGGTTTTCATTTATGTGAGTCGCGTGCACGGCTTTCTGGGCGTCTGGCCTGTTGTGACTGGTTTACGACCTACGAGCACGTAAACGGAATAACAGTCAATGAAAGCGGATAATAGCACGACGGATAACGATAATAACGACGGAGTACGGAGTATACGCGGTCAGTTAGTCTCTTCCCATCCAACCCATCCACCCGAGGCTACCGCATGAACACAGGAAAAAGACTGGCCTTCAAACAGAGCTTTATGTCGCTCAGCCCGAAGACAACATGGTCACAAACCCGTTCGTATTTATAGGGTTTGGCGACTAGCAACAAGCAAGGTCAAAGGGAATGGACCAGACAAAGTCTAGACAGTACAGTCTAGGCGTGTAGTCGGGATGACAACAACAGTTGTCACGAGGGCTTAGGTCATTCGTGAAGACCGGAGCAGTGCACGACCATGGCAAAGGTGAAGGTCACTCACAAGATAACTTCGTTAGTCCCCTGGTCACACAATATTTTCGAGGAACTGGCGGCTTCTCCGACATGGCCCAAGCTGATCCATGTATCTTCCTCCCACAGAGCAATCGCTGGAACGGTTGCCTCTTAACAAAGCTGTTTCTTCGAGTCCCCAGTTTGCACAAAGTTGGTTGACGAAGGTAACGGGAAACCAGAGCCCGCACTTCCGGCTCGTATATATGTATGATGTTACAGCACGCTGTATACCAAGTCTGCAAACCGGAATGAACTTCTTACTCCCTCAACCTCAACTCACTCTTCGGATATATTGCAAAGGGAGAAAACTCAGACCAGTCAATTCCGGAACATGACGGTCAGTAGTCAGAACACCAATAAGTGTAAGCCGTCCTCAAGTCGTGGCATTTAAATTAGAATTGAAACTTGACCACGGGTAATCAACAGTTATCCTGACGGGAGTTTTGAGTTTCTGGCATGAGAAGGAAAGATATATTATCTGGATTGCGCTTGTGATAAGAACTCAAGATTCCAACACAGTCATTCATCCTCATATCCCGTTGTTTTCCCCGTTCATACAGCTCTCCAAATATTGAAACCGCTGTAATCGTGGATCGAAAACCAACCAAGCAGTTTGGTTTATTCCTGGCGTGAAGAAAAGGGACATAAATTGCGCCCGTGAAGCGTTATTTCGGGCGTACGAAACTTGTCAGGAATCATGGTAATCTAGAGCGTGAAGGAGTTGCGCGAAATTGCAGTATTCTTCACATTCCATTCATCGTGACAGTTTGTCACCCATCCACGATATCACAGTGAATTACCGTACATTCTCTGATGAGTATATCTCGAAACCTTTTGTCAAGGCATGCCTGCTCATGCCGCCTTGTAATCTGTTTCACGCGTCCCTCTAGATCTCCATTCCTACACCATTTATCTTTATACCTTAATCTAAGGAATATTGGTATCAGAAACGTTGACCAGTTTTAGCTTTTCACTTACCTCGGCCAGGATTTAGTTGACTTTGATCCCCATGTTCACTTACATCCTTAGTTTGCTATTCCTCTACCATACATTGGCTTCCAGCTGGTGCGCAGCAAAACCTTCTATCGCTTATTCGAATGAACCGCACAAACATTTAACTCGTAGATACCTGTAAGTTGATCGGCCGCCGCAGTAAAGTGATCGATTGCAACTTATGAGAGTTCTGGGAACGCTGTGATTGTAACACACAATTTTCCTCAGACCTTCAGTGACTGAGTGGCTCACCAGCACCGGCTCTCCGTTACTGCGCCCAATCTGTCAAACTGTGAGTTCATTACTAGATACCCCCACCCCGAAATCCGCCTCCCAAACTAACTTGGCGGTCGACGCCTGAACAATCAACCGGCGAAAGTTTCAACACTCAGGCTAACGCAGTGCATTACGGGAAACTAATAGAAACTGATATCCTTGAAACATTATGCACTACTAAGTGCTGTCCGTTACCGCTACATATTAATTTCGCTACTTCAAATACAGGAAATCTGCCGGCCGATCCGATCAAAGTGGTACAGTTCCAAGCCACTAAACGGAAACTCAGGAGGAAGTCATGTAAAGAAACGTTACTAACACCAGTAGACTTGAGCATTCTTAACCCTCCTCCAACACTTTCGTTCATCACAGTCAATTCTGGATACTAGCAGTACACAAGACACGAACATTCCGTGCCAGGATTTCTTTTCCCAATTCGCACCGCATACTCTGTTGTGGTATAACGTATCAGAGAATGAACAACGAGCATTTTCCCGAGAACAAGATAACCTTAGCCAATAGCAGGTTGCTTGCAGAGCATTCCAGTTTCAGCCGAGCGACAAACCCACGCTTCATAGGTCGCATAGAATCAGTCAGAATGGATGAGCCTGCCCTATCCGCCTTCTTGGTGATATCTCTTAGGATAACGAAAATGTAATGTTGACATCTTCTCGCCCTCGGCCACGTTCTGGAAGATTTGTCGAAGGCCAAATCTGACTTCCCCTGGTCCATTAAGGAGGCACGAAGACTGGCCAACCAAAAACCTGATGAACCTTAGTTAGACCGTGTCTGTAGCCTTATATTCAATGGCATAACCGAGCTGCTCACCACAGACAACCTTGCAGTGCGTAAGCACGATATTAGTCAATGGAAATTCGGGTTTAGTAAGCTTTCTGTCAACGTGAAAGATTGCGCGGTTTGGTCCATCTGACGATTACTGGAATCCGCACATCTGACCCTTTATCCAAACGCCCAAACTGATGGGGGTCACACGAATGAGTAAGCAGATGCTATTAAAAGTTCTCCAAGCAGGGGAGACAAGAAAAGACGCTCTGACTTACGACATTGGGGTACGTCAAGACCGTCGGACGCAGCAAGGCCCCGGGGGCCAACCGAGCGCATCTGTAAAACCTTCCAAAGTTCAGCTCGGCAGATTACTGTTCAATCGGTCCCCGTTAAGTATTTTCCTGGTTTCAGAAGCTTGTAGGCGCCGGACCCACAGGGGTTGGGTTAACTCCGACAAGAGACACCTCACAACCACCGCCTCCTAGCAGGCGGGGCCTGACTTTCATACACGCTTCTCCGGTTGGTGGTGCATGTAAACCAATGCGCTATCCATGCAAATCAAGCTGATGAAACTAAGGGAACACGATCAGTCAAAGACATCCACGACAACCGGCATTACTTAGACGTGGCTAACCCTCCAAGTCACTAACCAGGAAGTTTACATAGCAGGTTATTACAATTTGCCTGCTGACAGAGTCAGCAGGAGGGGAGGCGGAGTGGCAATTCACGCTTCAGACGAAGTCAAGGCCTCAGCGCTGCGAAACCCCATCTGCTGGCGCTGCCTGAGTCTCTCTGGATAACCGTGGCTACCATTCGCTCGACTAGCCTCGACGTCAGTGTCATGAATGAACCATCATCTGTGTCAACGTAATGTTCTCAGGACGGCTACATCAAAAACATTCGGGTATTATTAACTGAGGAGCTCGGACTTTCACACAGGAACTTCCTTAGCGGGATGACTTCTGGCACACAGGCCGCGGGATTCTATATACCGACATACAAGGTCAACTTACCGGGACATGCGCAGCAATATACTTGCTACGGAGGGGCGCACGACCCTCATGGTCTAGACTTACTGCTCACTACTGAGCTATACAGGTTAGACGTTGCTGAGATCGTTAACCCTATGGTTGTTAGTGGCCACGCGGTTATTCGTTTCAGGCTTGTCTGTGACACTGTGATTAAGCAGCACCCTGAATGAATTCGTCGGTCCTTTCCTTGAGCCCACTTCCTGTTAGTTAGAAAGCTTTCAACGAGAGCGCTATGGTTCCGAATGAAACATTTGCCACTGCAAATAAAATACTGCGGCTATATGATTGAAAGGTCAAACGAGACGATGGAAGCGGTATCCTCCTTTCCGTTGGAAAGGTTGAAAGTGAGTCACACATTTAAGATGTTACACGAGACACCTCACACAGGAGAATAGAGCTCCGTGGAACGAGCTTCTGTTATCAGGTACGAAGGACGCATACAGTTCCTACAGAAAACGCTCAAAAACGGTGCAGCGATCAACAGTCCGATCCGGTAGAAGCCACCATTAAAGGTCCCAAACGGTTTTTTCGATACCTTGAGACCGACACAAAACGTCCACCACTCTTATCATCTCTAACGTGTCCGTCCGGTTTGTCACCTGGCAGTCAGGAAACCGCCGCTTCCAATACCTAGAAACCTTTGACGACCCGGAGAGCGCGGGACAGGCAGCAGGTCTGAGTCATACCACTGTAGTTGAAATCTCTCCCGATTTATCGGAGTTTAATATCAGAGCTGAGTGCCTCGGGTTAAGACCTGTTAAGTCGCCAGGTCTTGACAGCCTGTCGTAAATCTTGCCACGGCACCAGCTTCTCCAGTTTCGGCGCCTTTTTGACACTCGCCTATTTCGGGTACCCTTTCCAATACCTGGAAGCGCGTGGTTATCTCGCCTATCTACAAAGGAGACCACAAAACCGATGCGGGCAACCATCGCTTGGTAGCGCTTCCTCAGTGTGCTTCCAGTGTGATGGAAAGTACAACTGAAGACAGCCTGAAGACGCGACTCCAATCCACTAAACCACGAAAGAACCCAAGATGCCACCAACGTTCGAGCAGATGCAAACCCTCCTTCAACAGCAGCAGAAACAATTCGAGCAAGCGCAGTTAAAACTGATTGAAACACTGACGCAGAAGCTGAGTTTCCAGCAACCGACAGCGGGATCCAACGAATCCTTCAAACCTGCAGCAGAATCTCTAATCAACTCAATCAGTGAGTTTCATTTTGATCCTGTAATTGGCACCACGTTCGAGTCTTGGTTCAAAAAGTATGACAATTTTTTAAACATGGAACTGTCAGACGCTGACGATGCTCGGAAGGTGAGGCTGCTGCTCCGTAAACTGGGTACCTCAGAACACGAACGGTACATCAACTTTATCTTGCCGAAGAACCCAAGGGATTGCAGCTTTGACGAAACCACCCAGACGCTGTCCCAAATCTTTGGCGACCAGTCATCTCTGTTTAACATACGCTACCAGTGCCTGAAGCTCGTGAAGTCAGCAGATGATGACTGGGTGACGTACGCTGGAACAGTCAAGTCGGGAGTGCGAACGGTTCAAGCTTTGAACAATGACTGAAGATCAATTCAAATATCTGGTTTTCGCTTGTGGACTCCAGTCACCAAAAGAAGCAGATACCAGAACACGGATTTTGGCGAAGATAGAACAGTGTCCCGAAATCACCCTGCAAGATATCACTGCTGAATGCCAGCGCCTGGTGAATCTGAAGCATGACGCCGCTATGATCGAACAGAGCAGTCACTCAAACGTCCACACAGTGTCTTCAAATGTCCCAGTCAAGGTTGCATCAACGTCGGAACGCGACAACCGAAGGAAACCTCCCACACCGTGTTGGCAATGCGGTGGATGGCATTATGTCCGATATTGTCCATTCAAACAGTATCGATGCACCCACTGCTCCCGATCGGGCTACAAATAGGATCATTGCCATCTAAAGAAGCAGCGGCACCTGGTCAACCAGAACGTCTGCAATCCACACAAGCCCAGCTTATCACAAGCCTGTTTCGTTTTAACAGTAAGAAGCGATGACCACTCAACGCGCAGGAAGTACGTATCCGTCTCCATCAACGGCAAGTCGGTCAGACTACAGCTCGATACAGCATCCGACATTACATTAATCTCTGATCGCACGTGGCACCTGATTGGCAAACCTACAATATGCCTGACAACCCAACTTGCTCGAGGTGCTACCGGTGATCGACTGCCCATCATTGGCGAAGTCCACTGCACTGCAACCTTAAGCGGATCATCAATCAGGGGTACCTGCTACGTGACCCGCAACCCTGGCCTGGATCTCCTTGGATTGGATTGGATCGACACACTGCATCTATTTGACAGACCATTACTCCAAATCTGCAACCGCACTCAAGCTCAGCAGAAGCCCACGATGACTCCAGAAGTCCACCATCAACTCACAAACGCCCTCCAGCAGAGACACTCGGATGTGTTCACAGAAGAACTCGGCTGCTGCACCAAAATGAAGGCAATCTCGTGTTCTCGTCTTTGAACGAAGCCGGTATTTCGACCCAAACGTCCAGTACCCTACGCTGCGCTGGCAACTGTTGAGCAAGAACTGGAACGTCTTCAGAAAGCTGGAGTGATTGAACCGGTGAACTATTCAGCATGGGCGGCCCCTATCGTCGTGGTCAAGAAGGCAAATGGAACAATACGACTCTGTGCAGACTACTCTACAGGTCTAAATGACGACCTCGAGACGCATCAGTATCCCTTCGCCGATACCGGAGGATCTCTTCACGAAGCTGGATAGCAGAAAAGGTTTCGCGAAGCTCGGCTTGGACTTCATCGATTCAACCGTCTGCCGTTTGGCGTAAAGACAGCGCCAGCCATCTTCCAACAAGTGATGGATACGATGCTCACGGATATTCCCGGTGCGGCTGCCTACCTAGACGACATTATAGTCATGGGTCACAATGCAGAGGATCTGGAGTAGAAGTAAGCCACACCCTTACTCGTTTGAGTGGACACGACCCCCGACTTCGCGCCGACAAATGCAGCTTTGGAATGTCCAGCATCAAATACCTTGGATTCATTGTGGACAAAGATGGCCGACGACCTGACCCAGCCAACGTAGAAGCCATACAGAGGATGCCGCCTCCAACGGATGCCAACTCTGCTACCGAATACAGAAGCTATCGGAACTCTACAGCTGCTTCGGATTGTCAGAGACGTTGGTCATAGTCAACGGTTCTCATTTCACCTGTTCAATTTTTGAAAACTACCCAACAACCCATTCAAGTCGGTCCTCGGAAGCGGTCCTATGATTAAACTCAACCATCTTCAGGGGGATGCGCTAAAAATTCCACCTTTCCCCGTTAAATACCACCTTATTCTTTCAGAAAAACAGTTGTGTTCAATCCGAATAAGCGAAACTGTCCAGAACAATCGAGAGTAACTTTGGTTACCTTTTTACCTGTCCGACATTTCTTTCGCTATGGTCATTGGTGGATTAGTGACACTAACTACTGTTTTTTGTAAATTTCCTTCGATTTTCTGATTCGAGAATGTTTATAGGATCGCTAAGCACCACATAATTTTCTTGTTGACGCATATATTTTTGGAACGGAACAAAGCCGCTTTTTCCCTCGTCTTTCGGTTTGTCTTGAGAGCTATTATGGACACGGTCGCGTTATTTTGGGGACAAATATTTTCGGCGTCAACTATTACAATGAGGAGAATCCTATTTTTGTTAAGCGCATTACTATATCAGGGACGAACCAGAGCATTTTCCGAGGGTTTACAACGAAAAGAACAGCATAATAGGTCCCAGGGCGGATCCTTGTGGCAATCTACTTCTTACAATCATTTAACTTGATTCGGCATCTTTCACTTGAACGT
>LOND01001935.1:52129-76098 GCA_014220965.1 Paragonimus kellicotti | reverse complement strand
TGAGGCCTCTGTCGGTGTTCGACTTTCCAGTTTCGTATTTCTAATCCTCGATCGTGGCTTGGACATGTTGGAACTATATTCATGGGTTACAGGGTTAAATACCTGCCAGCGATATATTCATATTTTTCTCAGCCTGTCCCAACTGAAGCTGCGTGGAAAGTTCGCGATCTCATTCAACTGTGCCTCCTGAAGGCACATATGCTGTTATAAAGTTGCATCAGCAAATAAAGCTAGGCTATCGCAGCAGAAAAACTGAGTCAACTGGTTTCTAGTAGCAAGCTGGGTGAGCATGAACCGTCGCAGCTGCCAATATTTATGAAACGGTCGTTTGGACACGGTAAGTCGGGAGAATCTATTTCCCGACAGCTCTGGTTGAAACATTTGCCCACACCCCTCCACGAAATACTGGTATTGTTTGATTCCACCGTCTCTATTTTACAGCCATCTGATGCTGTTGGAAATTATTTTCTAGCCGAACCCATCTTCTCAACTAACGCCTATCACTTCAGCGACCAAATAACGCGTTTGCCAAGCAGTTGGCTACACTCTCAACACATGCAAAAAATGAGGAAACATTTTCCGTGAATGTCAGTCATCATCCAGCGTGCGTTCATTCACTCGTCAGCGATCTCATCTTGATCGATGCTACCGCCAAATAGATGGGGTAGCCATGGGAAGTCCATTAGGGCCATCTTAGCTGACTTTTTCATGTTAAGGATTGAACGAGAGTTAGCCGCAGACATAGCGAGTCTGTCATACTACAAACGCTACGTTGATGATACACTAGTATTCAGTCGGTCCAAACAGGCAATAGATAACCTAGTGCAGCGCCTAAATAGTTGTCATCCCAATCTGAAGGTAACATGTGAATTTGAGACTGATAATTGTCTGCCGTTTCTAGACATACTCATAAGTCGCCGGTAGATAACTATGTCAAAAGTCGTGGTTCTATAGAAATCCACTTAATCCGGTCAATCAACTCAGCTTCCACATCTGTTCATATATCGCTCCGGTACGTGAAATGACACCATTCATGACGCGCAGACGAATTCGTCGACATGACGTCCTATGTGAGATTAGAGTGCAGACGCGTATACGACCGTCACATCAGGTTCCCATGAGAGGATCACAGCTCGCACGACAGGCCGCCCAAATCGGGAATCACTGTGGTCACTGTACGAAACAAAGGTAGTATAGAAATAACCTTTGAAGACGACTACAGAGTACTAACCAACAACCACAAAGAATTGATGAATTCGACTAACGAACATTCAACGCAGCCAAACTTTGTGTACTAACTCGAACCTGAAGCTTGCCTGTGCCTTCCACGAATGAAGGCAGCCTGTCGGTGCACCTCTGTCACCTGTTCTATCTACCAATTTACATATAACTGCAAAGAAAGTCACCTAGGCAGAACAGAGAGGTGTTTGATTTCCAGAGTGAAGGAACATTTGCCGCAATCAATGTAGAACTCAGTATCATCGAAGAACGGCAATGTCGTTGAAACACGCAAGCAACCAGTGTCCGCAGTCGCAAGACACATCCTGACCACTGGTCACGTCATCGACCCGACCTGTACATTCAGAATCTTATTACGTCATCCCAATTCAGACCCTATGTGTTCAGAAACAAGTTGTTCGTGAGCTTGACCCTGCCCTGGACTTAGTGACCTTTCCTAACCCATCAATCGACTATGTATTCCACCCACCCCTAACTGTTCGATATAAAAACCGTTTCATGTTATTGTAAATTTGGTACTGATGAGTCAATACGAAATGCTCGCCTCTACCAGTTTTCGTTTCCGACGGTTTTGTTCCGATGGGAATGAACTGTTTCAAAAATATATCACTTTTCTGATGGCATCAGAAGTTTGATCACCGCACAACGAAGGTTAATCAATCGTGCTGTTCCAAATTCACTCCTACAGAAAGCGTACCGGGCGATCTGTAGAGGCGACAACTGTCGCTGGCTTAATTACAACATACTGCTCACCCTTCACATCAGATAAACTTACTGTTAGCAGATTTCCCAGGGTTATTGGAGCCAAAGTGGGTAGCATCCTGGGACTAGCAGAAAAACTTCCCTCGGCTAGTTCACCCGCACTGCAGGCCACGAGCGAAGGTGGAACCGCAAAGTACGGTGCACATCCACATACGCTCGATTCAGGATTACGACAATAATTTCGTTGGATATTCATCATGGCAGGTGTTCAACATGTCATTATGTGTGTTGACCTCCTGTCAGGTTTTGAGTTGGCGTTAACGTGCCAAAAGTAATCTTTTGGATAGTAAAACGTTGCTAACGATGCGCGGCACACGGTTAATAACCAATTCTACTGATGTGTGTTTACCCACACACGGGACTGCACCAGGGTTTTCCGTGTCGTTCCGAAGTATCCCTCAACCTAAAATTCCTTCAAATTGCTCACTGTGGTTATGCAAGTAGTTCGCCACATGTTCACTAAAGGCCATTGATTACCACCCGCCAGGCTGGAGGCTGTTAAGCTGAACCTGATCATCTGTTGCAAGCAGGTGGTACGTGGTCTTCAAAAATCTGATTCGTAAAGTTTCAGCTGGCTGGAATCCATGCGCCGTCTTTCATGCACTTAAGAATGCCGCAATTCTTGACTGTAACCCCATCCTTCAGATCCATGTTCTTTATCCCGTTCTGGACGCCAAAACAGTTTTTTTAAAGTTGTCTCAGCGCGCACATCCTCACGTTCCGGTGTTCTGATAACATTCCAAAAAAGCAATAATAAATCCATACGGTCTTTTTAAGTTTCCTGAACGTCATGTGGATCACGTGGCGTTGCCAAATCACCCAACGTATAACAAACCAGGTTATCCGTGGTTTTGAATTTTATTACGTTTATCTTGATGATGTGTTGAATGGTAGTCGAGATTACTGCGAACGGCAAGATCTCCGCGTTTTGGTCCAGCGTTCAGCGGAATTGGGCATTACGGTTGATCTCTCACGTATGCCCGCGGTGCTGATTCGCTGAATTTTTCAGGATGTGTTATCAGTCCCAAAGCTATCTGACCACCGAACACAGAGGTTAAAGTTTTGCGAGATTTGTCTCTTCCAAATTTCATTAAAAAACGTCAGCGTTTCATCAGTGCGGCTGACTGCTGCCGTCTTTTTACATCACACTGTTAGCACATTTTATTTCCACTGACCAAACGTCTACGAGGATCAAAGAAAGGCGTTTTTTCCGTCCCAGGCGCTATATACGTTTGACACCAAGAAAACAGGCGCTTTGTGAAGCCATTGCCTTGGTATGTTCCAGTATTCACCCAGAAACGCGACTTTTCAATGAACCGACACTTCGACAAACGCAGCTAGTGGAGTTCTCCAAAAGCTTGAAAACGAACAATAATCTTTTGTGGTTGTCACAGATAAAGGTCCGCAATTCCAGCGCCATTTTTCTGTGACTCGACGTTTATGCTTGGTTGTGAACACATCAATTAACATTCACAGACAAAGTCTTCCCCGCCAAACTCAATCATACACGCAGGTGAACACAGTGATATGCCTGCTCGTTGACATTGAATTGTTTCAGTTTTGCTTACTTTTCTTCTTATCCAAGCATCAACGCCTGACTTAGATGTTCTGATGGGAAAACTATAGCACTTTCATTGTTTTATACTTCATTTTACTTATCCGCCTGATACATTATAATGTCCACAATTCGCAGTTATATTTCTTAATTCATTTTGTACATTTCTGTATATACCGTTTTGTTAACCTCACATGTACACTAGATGTTTAAACCATGTGAATCGAACAAATCGATAATCAATAATTCAAATCACACCTCCCAGGTCGCGAGCCCTGCGTTCTCTCTGTTTCGTGTCGCTTGTATACCGAATTCGGGAGAGTTAAGGGATAACGGAATCCACCGTCTATTTCAGCACATCTCCGTGTTTACCTGTTGTCAAAATTATCGCTGTGTAACGTCAAATTCCTTTGGGAGCAGCACGGCAGATTGTACCCATTGGATATCTCATTCGGTGTAGTGGAACTCTAAACCAACGCACCTTACGACTTATTGTGAGTCAGTTGCCTATATTTCCATCACATTTAGACCTCATATTCGCACTTGAGCTTTATAAAGTGTTTAGATCCACTACAATTTGCATCAACCGCACTGTACACTTTTGTTTGACTTCTTAACAAGTAGGCGCAATACCTTCGATCGAAGTTAGCTACACTCACGTGTCAGTTTTTCTATCAAGTCAATGATAGAGATCCAGCGAAAACTTTCCATGGTTTGAGTAACAATCAACTCCAGTGATTCATACCACCAGCTACGCTTGAGACACTCCGAATATTCCCCGATATTGCTTGAAGTTCCGTGAACACTGTTCGCCGTTGATTAGTCCAGTTCTTAACCCCACGGGTTATTTTGTACCAAGCTTCACTGTAGTTCATTTTATCCTGATATACGTGTAGTTTTTGCAAACTTCACTTATCTCAGTGTAGTTGAAAACCGTGAGTTTGATGCGGTGCGACATGCTGAATCCCCTTTCCTGTTTAGCCGGCAAAATTTGGTCGTTTACTTCTATTCAATTCATATCTTCTATACAAAATATGAATACACAATTAACATGTAATATACAATAAATATACGCCTCGAATATGGAAAATTCTCAGAAATCGACCGAAGATTGTGCCCGTACAATGAAATTGACGACTAGGCAACGCTCAGAAACGGGAACAATCAAACGGAATTGAGCCCACCCAAGCAAATGCTGATTGGTTCGGTCGGAATAAAATGATTGAGGAATGATAGAAATTATGGGCAATTTAAGAAAAAATATAGAACATTGTCTAATTTTGGCATTTAGAAATTTATCGGGCTTTGATTGAATAGGCGCAAAGGAAAGGGTAACATTGGCTGAGGTAAGAACAAAGATGATGAATGCGATTTAGTTAGGGGTGATAACAAACGTAGAGTCACTTCTCAACGGTAATTAAACAAAGCACATCCATTTCAAAGTTACTGTTACAGACCGTAACAAATTCAACAAGCTACACTAAACTATACTCAACAACTGATGACCTTGACGGTGCGCAGTTCGTCAGTGATAGGATGGAATATATTATCTATTACGCCGTTCCATATGGACCCTAGATGAAAGCAATTATCCCGTCATGTGTGATCGTTTTTAAGAATGACATTTCGTCTATTGGTATTCACGCGAAATACTGTCGAAGGAATAGATTGAATACACTGTTATGAGAGATAATCAATCCGTGCTACCACGAACATGGTAACGTAAGTTTGATTGGAAGTCACCCTGATTTTTGGTGTGAGATAAAATGCAAACGCAGTGTGGTTCAGAATCACAACTTTATAACTATCTTCCATACGACACGAAATTGGGTGTTTATACCGACCGGAAATGTGTAACCCAACGAGAGTATTCGGATGGAAGCATCTTCACAACCCAAAATTGGTAACGGAGGCTAACTTGATGATTTTGTTGGAAAAAATCAACGTCATTCCCAACAGATGTGAGAATATCGGCGAATTTAGGCATAACACACTTTCCTGTGCAACAGATCTATAACGAAGCCAGTTCCTTGCTGCTTGATTCACACTTCCAGGTTTTCCCAGGCCTATACCAACGCAATTCAGAAGTTGTAATGAGAAAAAGGCAAACCTGAAGACAAACCTTATTCATTTGTATACTTACCACACAGACGGACTACGATGCAACATGTGAAGTCACCAGGAGTATGAACGTAAGATAACCTCTAGTATGACAGCATGTCAACTGTCACATTGGACGAATGTCAACGAAGACTCCGGCCGATCTTCAGAGTGTGAACAAGGGTCAGACGGGTTGGACGGAGTCTTCACGAGCAATGGTTAAAACACTGTTATCCTAGTGGATATAGCCTATAGTCATTATACTGTCACGAGTAAAGCTGCGATACACACGCCAACACACTAACTTTGATGTTAGTGGTTTGCAGTAAATTTACATTCACAAGATAATGTGAACAGGCACGGTGGTACTAGTGAGGCAACTCTCACGTCGCAGGGAGTTTAGAACTTTGGAGATGTCGGAGGTGATCGCACTACAGGTCTATTACATCCAGTGATGTCTGTGTCTTCGTTCTGCAATGTGCCTCCTAATATTTCACGACGAACTGATACATCTTCCCGCATCCCAATGGCTGTTTCCTAGTCGTTCCGACCTTTGAACACCATACCAGCAACCTGAACAACTGCCTCACCCTTTCTTTGAGTAAATATGGCATCTTTAGAGTGTGTACGAGTTTTAAATACAGATATGTCGACCAGGCAAAAACCGATAATGTGTAACTGCCAATGGATAGTACTAGAGAGTATATGATTTACCTGATATTTCTAATGCACAAATCAGGCTCAGACTGTTCAATTAACATAAGCCTGGTTGTGTGCCAAACCGCTTTGCTATGCTGAAGTTGCCGTAGGCTGAGATTTTGGTATTTGAAGAAATTCGAGATTTGCGAAATGTGAGCAAAACCTCGGGGATGAATACACTACGAGAGATTTGTACGTAAATGGTGTTCCTTAGTGGGTGTACTGTTTAAATAAAGTTAATGAAACTTTATATACCAAATCCAAAGCGATGATCGTGGACAACATTAAGTCGGACACATCCAGCGGAAGGTATGAACATCAGTATATAGACACGAGTTTACCATCAAGAAGCACGATCATTTTTACCTACTTCTATCCACCATGATGAAATCGGACAAACGTTCAAGCTAGGCACCTCAAAACTTATCAGCTGATGAAACAAAACATGTGAGAATCTCTTGAGTCTTAGTGCATATTGACCAGTTGAGTAAACAAACGATGACAGACAGAACGCAGGGCTAGTAGGAGCCGATGGCTTGATGGGTTGTGAACGCCGTGTTTTCTAAGCGCATGCGCACTCGAAGGGAGCAACTTGGTCCAAGTAAACTTTTGTTTATAGTTTGATACTGGATAACCGGCTGGACTGAAAATGAAAAAAAAACATGAAATAACCTACCCAGTTGAAGGACAGGAATAGAATAATCAGGTTGTAGGCCACGTTTTATCAGCAACAGAAGCTGGCCAATCAGACTTCAGATTTGAAGCCGAAAAGCTGCGAAAATCGGCCTGTCGGACTGCAGGTCAAAAGCTCGCAGACAACAGGAAAGCCAGGTCGAAAGTGCAAATGCAACGACTAATAACCAATAGGGGTTCAGGTTCGGAGTTCAACCCACTCGTATATATATATGTATAGAAGGGTAGATATCCGTCAGCCTCCATCGAACTGAATGCTGAACCCCATATTATCAAATACCTACGTCCTGATAATGTCAAGACACCAGCTTTTAGTGGTGAAATTACTTTCATTGTAAATGTCATGCTTTGTGAACGATCAAAACGTTTTTGGTATCTGACTTTAGGCATCTACAATTGCGTGCGGTCCTCCACTCATTAGATTAAGCTTAGGCAACGTCTGAGAACTTGTTCGACCGTCAAGTTCTGCTAGATTTTGTAGTAATCTCAGTAGAACTTAGTTTTTACCGGACATGACGTTCCCGATCCTGCAGGGCGTTATCCACTGAACTGTAATTCTGTTTTTTTGTCTCGACCGAAGTTAATGATTCATCGGTTCTAAGGACGTCTATGGTTAACCTGAGTTTTGCCTAAATATCGCCAAATCAGGGACATCCCCTCAGGTGATCGCGGATTCAGAGGTGCTCGGTAGTACAACGTGGAGTCCCCAGGATATGGGATGTAGTGCAGTGGTTGGAAATACGTGGTTGTACTCGGAATTTTTCAATTGGCTCATATTCAAGGAACTGAACGCAGTGGCTCTCAATATGCCAAAACAAAGGTGTCGTCGGGGAAGGTGAACGTTGACGGCGTATTAACGTGCAGGCGTAATATACCCGTAGGAGTTCTGAAACTGCATACAGTCGTAATGTTCTCTTACGATTTTACGCTCACTAACATATGGTCACCTCCACTTTGGTTTCCCTGTTACACCCTCTGAGCTCTGTTTCAGAAATCGAGTTGTCAAACAGCTGCTCCTTCGAGTGAGAACGGAACGTTGGAAGTTTTGTGCGATTTAGTATGCTCCTGCAATGAAAGTCCGCAAATCCGCGATTCGACCTCCTTATTGTTATCGGTTCGAAAGTTTTCAACGCGTAATGCGGCGGACGTGTTTGCAGAAATCGTTGGTTTCCGAATGGTGGGTTTCACACGGCGGCTGTGACTTTAGGAACCAGGCTGTAGAGTTGCTCAGAATATGAGTTATAAAAAAATTTTCTGGGCTATTCACCAACGGTCTTTGTGTTAAATCTGCCACATGCGTAAATGACGACGGAAGTTACTTGATAGTTGGGCCACTAACGATGCGACCAGTTGACTATTTTACAGTTAAATTTTATTCCCATTATCCGCTTCCCCAAATATGTGCGCTAGATGTCTGTTGTAGCACTCCCCGGTGTTCTGGCCAACCACATCTAATTTTCGCATTGACAACCACTCACTTGACCCTGACCTATACTGTCGTCCGGCTTTGAAGTTGGTTCGAAGTTTACACAACGTCTGATTTTCGTTTTGGACGTTGACCCAATGTGTTTGCGCAAAACTTCGAAAGTTAGATAAGACAGCTAGGCAAAAGCTAGCGTGTATAGAATACTGGCATTCCCACCTGAAAACATAGAGTTGAGAAGTTTTGGAGGACGAGCCGCTAATGGACTATTATTAAAAGAGTGTGTGTCTGGGTCGAAAGCCTCCTTGAAAATTGAAGCTAAATACATTGGGGGTACAGCGTAAATGGAGCTTTTCAAAAATTATATTTTTTTTTTTTTTTTTGAACGCACGGTTTAATGCAGATGCTTGCGTTAAAGGCATACTTGTGATCGCGGGAAATGTTCGATGAGGGACGAAAACGCTCCCGATCGTCCAATAGATGTGTTGAGCAAGCCCTTTTGATAACATTGTCCTGATACAACGATGAAAGTTCTCCAACGCTTGAGTCAGTCAGGGACGCAAACAAGGTCATCCGTACTTCAAGTCGTATAGGCATAGTAAGTTGTGACTCAAGCGAATTTGTCAGCGACAAGGGGCGACTGGTTGGACAACATTAGTGGAACATAACTTGCAGCAATACACCGCAATATTTCTTCTCAGCTGGGAATGAAAGGATCAGGTTTGACTTGCCGAAGCCTACTTTTGAAGGTGCTCGGAAGTACATTTTATGAAGGTCACCTATTGTCCACTGGTTATGGAGATAACACATTAGGCTAAAAGGAGACGTCGCCGTTGTGTAACATAGTATGAGTCACAATATGCAATGTATGTCTTACTGCAGTTTTTAAGTGAAATCAACGTGGAAAAGTTCAGACCCATCGCCTATCCTCCCAAGTGCTCTAACCTGTATTACCACCTCCCTGTTTTCTCGCTTATTTTCTCACTAAGTGGAGGTGGATCCTAATACGTCGTCCTGGGACGTACTCTGCTCATCTTGTGCATATAGACGACATATGTCAAATGTTATCCAGCGCGGCCAATGTATCATTTTATTCTCATGTTTCGCATCGTACAATCCCAACTTGTCTCATACTGTTGTCCTTTCCCTGGCGATATCTCACTTTCTTTGTTTAGGAAATACACGGAACGGACTTCATGTCGATGTAGATGCTTGGTGTGCAAATGAGACTGTGAGAGGCGATGATACAACTGTCTGATAGTTTTCACGTTCCTAAATAAAAATCCATTCCATCGTGTTGCACATAGGTTTCGCTACTCGATATCCGTGAGGACTTTATAAAGCTATGCTTGGATGGCTCTATAGGCATTCCCAACTCTTCTAATACATAAACTCAGTACCCGAGACCTGCGGTCTATACGTCTATCTCATCAAATGCTCATATCTTCACACTTTCTTCGACACATAGGCTTTATCTTTTTGCCTTAGTAGTAACAATAACAGATTTCGATACGATTGTGTTACATTAAGCACTCATTCACTCTTCCTGAAGCTCGACTACACCTTTATAAACTATGCGTACGACCTCAACTTGAGTACTGCACGTTCATATATTGTCACCTGCGCAAGTCTGATAGGCTAGCTCTGGAAAGTCTCCAACGTGCATTCATAGCGGGAAAAAAGGGTTACTAGGTTATATCGTCCTTCTCTGAACTATAGAGGCAGAACGTTTGTCCAACACTATCAAACGTACTCGCATCGCACTTCGGTTAGCGGCCGATCATTCGACTCAAGCTTAGACGCTTGTGGCTTGTGTATAGATCTAGTTCAAATGGCAATAATTTCACCGACAAGCTTCGAAGATTTCGCTTACAACATAGCTCAGTGTACAACCTCAGGAACAAAAAAAATATACATTGACAGCTTTTAAATCCCGTAAGAAGCTGCGTTCAAATTTTTTCCTAGTGAAATACTCCTACATTTGGAATAAACTTCCACATGCAGTTAGAGCCAGTGGGAATATACACCAATACAAACGAACTTCAGAAACATCTCTGACATTGCCGAACGTCATGTCCATTTTTTTCAAACTCTGCCGCTATGAAGACGATATATCTATTTGTGAAAACGACCTAATAACATGCTTGTAGTTGGAAAACGCCATGTACTGTCATACGACGATGATCACGTTATTAACCGTTCTCGGGTGCATCTCTCTGTCAGATTAAATAGTTAAATACTATTTTACACATCGGCATAATGTAAATTATCTCATATGACTAATCCGAGGCTTATTACTTTCAAACTAAAATCATAGCTATTGTGTCGTGGTTGAAGATCATTCTATTAAGCTAACATAGAGGCTGTGCACGCTAAAACCTGTATTGGTAACAAGTAAAAAACACTTAACTGTTCGGCCTCATACGGTTACATTCAAAATCTATACTGTGGGCCACCCATAATTTCCATGTCCTAATGATCACTTGGGACAATCATTTCGTCATCATTTTAAAAACATCTTTTTTCATTTCAATATCTCGACCGCGCTGTAATCCAAATCGACAATCAGGAGAAATTCGGCTGTAATCAATATACTAGAAAAGGACAACTTTCAATCAATCTCTTGTGCAGAAACGTTTATACGAATCCAACGAACTGGTTCTCGGTATGGCATATATCATTTTATTGACGATGACACGCAAGTATTTGAGATTTTTATATATAAAGTTTGACCAGAAAATCACATATTTCATTAATTCGTCATAATCTTCACATGAACCAACTTTTTCCTTTCTTCCGGTTTATCTACGTGATTATTGCTTTCTGCATTCGCTGATTTCCACAACTACATTCTGACGCGCGAAAATCATTTCACTACGTCCGGAACGTCCTGGAATGTATCCCGTAATTGGTTAAACATTCGCATTATTTACCAATCCGGCGGGTCTTGTGAAATTGCCTTGTTCAAAGACCCATTAAAATACAATGCCGGAATTCTTCGACCGGCCACTTTCTCCACCCTCAGATAATGGATTTCTGGCATGGCCTTGACCATTAGGTCAGTGTTAACCTTGTGAAGCGAAAATTGATGTAACTACTCACCATTTTCACTGAACATGGGAAAATTTTGAAAGTATCATTTTAGACGCGTTGTTGTCCAGATCCTTCTCATAAACTTGGATTTTTCTCTCTTGCTATGTCTGTTTCGTTATACTATTCACGAAACTGGTGTATTGTACAATTAATTGTGTGTATGGAGTGCATTTATGCATGTAGCGATAAAATGTGTAACATTGATCACGCTCATCTGAGCGTGTTTCTCACAGATGCGTTGAGAAATATACCATTATTATTATTACTAAAACTGAGACCTAAGCCAGGTATTTTTGTTTTGTCGCGTTAATTTGATAGTCGTGCGAATAACCAATTGTCACTTACTGTACTTTGCGTCAGTAGTACGTACACCAACTTTTCGACGCTCGTTTTATACGTTACCATTGTTTTGAACCTGTTTACTGCTTCGGGAGTAATCGATGTTTTGCATCGTATGAAACTGATCATAGTATATAGTGGGATTAATTGTTCCAACTTCAATATTTTGAGCACTTCTATCAGAGCTGAGTAGAGGCTTCTGTATATAAAGACCTACGAGATGGGAACTCTAGTGCTTTCTCCTGCACCTTGCGATTGATGTTACAAATCGGAAGAGGCTATGGGTCCTACGATGAAGCCATTCTGTAAACGTTTGTTGACAAATGCAACTACATTGAATTAGCGACGTACACCGATTCCTTAAAGCAGCGTATATTTTTTGATCAACTTCAGATCCCGATAATCGATAGCACGTCCAAGCATGACGCTTCTTCAGAATTAGTTTGAGTGTACTAGAGCGTAGTTGCCTTGGAGGCTTGTTCCGTTTGGGACCTGGTAGTGGTGTCGATTCACCAACGGCTGCTGAAAGGATGGCAGTAAGCTTTGCACAGAGATCATCTACAGAGTGAAGTGGGGTGTAGTTCACCCAGGACTGTGTTTCCAAGTAGCCACGTAGTTTCTGCACATCCATTTTCCGGAAGTTCCTGCGACTATTAACCGTTGAGCTGACCAGGTTCGTACTGCAAATAAAGTCAAATAAGACGACCGCGTGATCACTCAGTCCTAGCGGTGCGGTGATCGTAAGGTTGTCGACCATCAACTCTTCGTTTAGTGAATAAATAATATATCCTCAATACCGCCTCACGACATATATGGACGCAGCTCACGGCTCGCCAGTGAAACTCAGATATGTGCTCCGTTGAGCCCAATTTGCTCCAGTGTTGCTTGAAAAAATTCGGCCAGACATAGAATTTTTCAGTCTGCCCGTGCTGCACGAGAAAGCCGGGAATAGGGTGATTTCAAATGGTAAGTGAACGCGCCATTAAGAGAACGTGGGAAAATCCTAAGGTGGGTAAGACTTCCAGTCCAGATAATAAAAGTTCGTCTTTTGAATTATCTGAAGATGGAGGACGATAGAGGACTCCTACAAGCCATCGTTCAGAACCATTTAGGCGAATCGAGCACCAAACGGCTTCCTGGATCGCAGCAAGTACTGGATTGTTAAAATGGAAGGCCTGAAGAGAAGTGTGGACATAGAGGGCCGATCCCCCTCCTCTACCTTCAGTTCTATCCGCACGGTAGATAATCATATCCTCTAAAGCGAGCTCGGAATCTAGGTAGGAAGTGCTGAGCCACGACTCCGTTATAGCAACAATCCGGGGCTTTGCGTAGAACAAATTTTACGAAGCTCAGGTAATTTATTTACTAAGCTAAGCGCATTTGTGTACATGCACCTTACAGAGTTAATGGTAAACGAATGAACGTTATCCTGGGATTCTGAATGAGGTGGTTCATTCAAAACGCAACGTCGATAGATGTCGCCGACTCCCCAGGAGTCGGCTGTAGAGGGTTTTTGAGACCAATAAATCTTCACTAGGCCATTCAACAGGTGACTGGTACGGATGCGGATTGAAATTGGCTTTTAATAAATCTCGTTCCTCTTTAGAACGATCGGGGTGTAACGAAATCCCACCAGGGATAAAACGACGTCTATGGCGGAACCGCTCCAGTATGTGCGATGCCATCTCGTGCGAGGTACAGTAATTTTGAGGAGTCGTGGTCGAGATTCACCCGACTCCGGCTTGGGCCGCAGGATGCGGTGAATACGTTGAACTTGGACGTTGGTAAGTTCAAGTGCAGTTGACAGGAATCGCCACTGACTCTTGTCGTGTTCCAGATCATCGCTAACGGAATCGGGGACACCCCTAATGATAACGTTGCGAGATCGATCAGTCATGCTTGTTCATGCAGGGCAACGCTGGTTTTATCATCATCAGAGGCCCGAACCCCTCTTTGACGGCCATTTGGTGGTGGTGAGAAAAGGGATAAACCGGTCGACAGCCAAATCCCTAGGTCTTTTTTGAGGTCTACTTTCGCGATATCTATTACACTTTGTGCACCATGTATCACGAATAGGTTCCCGGAGTCTCCTCCGAGCGACATATGCGCACACTTGCTGTCGTTTAGAGGGAGACTCCAGTCATCTCGACCAGCACTTAATACGGTCAAGGTCAATGAAACCCTCGCTAAAGCACGCAATTCTCAAGCACTTTCTTGGGAATAGCCTCTTCTACACGGCGTGGTTTCCCTCCCAACCGGTCAGTCTCAATAAATATTTCAGCCCACATGAATGGCCTGACGCGGATCAGTGACAGTAGACTCGTCTATGATGCTAATTCATCCAAAGTTGATGAGGCATTTGTTCATGTGCAATATGGTCCTCGCAGACATCAGCTGGAAGCTTAAAGCATCCAGTAAAAGGTTATCTGCTGGATTACCTTCTCCCTTGATAACGGAACTCTTCGGGTCAACATATGACCATACTATTCCCCCCTCATTAATCACTGCGTTTATCAAGGATCGGTGCGTGGTCCTCTGCCGTTGCCTGTTTATATCAACGACGTTTCAAACATTATTTTCTTTACGCTGACGATCTGAAAATTTGGAATGTTTGTGATCCCAAGGCATTAAGAATAGATCTAGACGCAAATAAGCGTAGGGAAGACAATTGGAATTTTCCACTTAACGATAGTAAGTGCGAACAAATATCACACGGCGGAGACTCTGGCAGGGCTTCCGTGCTTTAGTTCATTCAGGACAAACAAACACCAAGAAAGTCGATGTGAGGAAGATCCAGGTATCTGGATATCGTCTACCACCTAGAGATAGCCGCCAAAAAGTATTTGCTACTCCCAGATTGATAAAACGGACCTTTACTCACATAGATAACAGAGCGTTCTAAACGTTTTACAGTTGATTGAGTACGACTGTCAAGTCGTGTACACGGGTTTGGAGAAGGACATACTGGCTAGTGATCTGGTTCGGGGCAGGGCTGTTAAGCTGGTTCGTTAAACAGTTTTCCTATTTTAGAGGTTGATGGCGATTGATGGGATCTTCACCAGGGGAGTTGCACGCCTCGTCCTCAAACTTTCCTTAAACAGCAACCTTTTTTGCAAGGTTATCAACCACCAGAACGGTCCCTCTTCCAAAATAGTTAGTCGCCGCTTCAAAAGGTTCTTAGATTCGCACCAACTCCAAACTTTATCAGGTTAGTTACTATGCCCTATTTTTGGTACACGTACGAGCCCCGTGGTACGGTGCTACACCCATCCTAAATGACTGTTGCCAGATAGGGGGACGACAGCTGGATATTTTAACAGAAATAATGGCTGAAACCTAGTGACTCGAGTCTGTAGGCTCGAACAAGTGTATTGATCACTAAACTCGCTAAATGTAGGAAAACAATTCACTATGATCTTCCGATTCCTTTTGGAAGCTTTGAAAATTCGTCCATCGCAATCATCTAATTGGAATACATGATGTCTTAATCAGAGAACATTCAATTTTGCGGCTTTTTGGAGATATGAGTTGAAAATTCACGACCACACAATGTACGCAGTGTCCTTCAACAAGAATACTAGCATATCTGAAAGTTAAACATGCAATACAGCGTTTCTAGCTCTTTAGTCTACGCAAACTTTATACTTTTCCCTTTTTTTCAGGATTTTGGGTAGGTGCTGGCCGACAGAACATTATCCCTAGAAATGGCTGCAGTTGACCTCACCAGATGGATATTTCTATTTTTTAGTGCATTTGGAACGGCCTAATATTTCAATGCATTGTCAGTCTACCACTGAAACCTTTCAGAAGTTAATTCTGTTTGTTCCACTGCATTGTTTCTAAATAGATTGAAATCACGTAGGCTTCATGGACGGCGCTATACCAAAACAGATCAACACGAGCTGCTCGCTTGCCAGCCCGCGCTAGAGGTGTAGAGCGCGAATGATCTGTTGCTGTACTGAAGGATATTTTTATCCCGATGCCATTCAATAGAACTGAACCCAATAGATAGCATTTATCCAAAACGCTTCGGATACAGGGTTCTCATCATTTCACACATGCGTACGCTCCCAAATTTGTTTTATGATACGACTAAGTCGGATGCAGCAGCTACTGGTGTGAACACATACTGCAAATGTACACGCTGTACAAGTCATAAGTCAGTCACGGCTCTAAAGCTACGCCTTCCGTTGGCCATTGTTGTCAGTGAATACGTGCTTAGTTGACGGGGAAATTCGCTTGGTGAACTCATTTTGGGTCCACTGGTGACAATGATTTTTACTTCGTTTTTACTGCTACCGTAGCCACTGACCACCTAAACACCCGGGGCGATGGACATGAGAGAAAATGTGCACCAATCCAAAATTTTGCTGGTTTCCTCTGCACAACTGGACGTACCTCACCAACAAAAACCTCGCCATTACAAGAGTCTTCCCTTCCGGATTCGAATCGGTTGCCCAGTAGGCTTAGATGTTGTAGACGCTGTGTGCGTCATAAACGCAATTATTTTAGATCCGGCCTATATATGATTGTCACGAGTAAACTAAGCGTCGCCTGAAGGGTGACTGTACGTCAGTATCCGATAATTCCGTTCCCGGAGAGACCACGCTTACCCGCCAATTGGCCGAAAGTTAGGGGTTTGTATTCAGAATGGCTGAGCAAATCGAATTCGACATACGTAATGCATGGGCGCGTTCTCCCAGTTACCAATCGCCTCAAGGTTCCCTCAGGACAACCCTATCTTAAGACTTTCCCTTCCATGTCTCTATCTGCAGAGGCTAGTCCCGCACCCTGTCTCCGAAAGTTGACTGCTGATCTCCAGGTGATGATAATATCAAAACATCATTGAATGTTCTCATCATTCCCGTCTAGGTTCACCAGTTGTCTATGCCCTTCTATTCCAAAGTTTCCTTGATCCTCACAGGGACGTGTGTGGGAATGATGGGTCGCCTGCTGTTTCATATGATCGTGGTATGCTTGGGACCATTAGAGCTGAGCAGAGACAGTTCCCAGGGGTAACTGTAGGAAGAGCGGCGGCCAACCGCAGAAGACAGAGTGTGTAAGCAAACTCCTCAACCTTGTCTCAGCTATAACTCGGCGTTCGTCTGAGAAACACTTGACGATAGACAACAAGCTCCTTGAAGGATGAATGCACATGAAGAGGGAGGAGCTGAAGTTCATGAGGGTACAACCATAATTTTGCAGGAGGTTGATGGAAAGGTCTGTGTTTAGTAAGATAAAGGAGACATCTGGAGGAACGGATGCAAATGACTTTTCAGCAAGCTCGTAATATTGACCCCATGATTATGGTTCCCGAAGTTTTATAGGGTAGTTAACTCGCAACTTTTTTATCAGTAAGCGTATGTCAAAATTCAAGCTGAAACCTCTTGCAGAGTTACCTTCCAGGTTCGATGGTTTCATGTGAACTACTTAGCACAATTCGACAGACAGATTAAGTGACAAATGGCAAAAGTTTTCTTGCCGGATTTATCATTGCAAACGTCCAGCTTAGGCAACCGTGAGACATTGCCAACTTTTGCCCGGCAAAGCAAGAGTTACTCAAGCAACCGAAATATTGAGACAACGATTCGGATGGCCCCATCAAGTTATTGAAGCTGTCGCTAAAGATAGTTTAATGGCCTGAGACTCGCCATGGGAGACACTGAGGGCCCGAAACGTTAAGCCACTCAGATGGGGGGATGATAGTTGACGTTGTTCCAACTGAACCATCCATCCGAGTTGAATTGTCCAAACAATCTCCTGCGTATCATGGATAGACTTTCTTACCCCAATCAAGAAAAGTGGGCAAGGGTGGCTGACTCGGTCCTGAACACTAGCCAGGCGCCTTCTTTCAACGGCATACTCGAGTTTATGGAGCAGCGAATTCCGGTTTGCAGTAACCTGTATGATCAACTTGTTGCCCGATCAGTTCAGGGCCTCTTCAGCGAACAGGAGACTGCGTTCTAGCGAAGAGTCGCCACGAATACCCTTTGTGTCAACTGTCGTTGGAACGGTAAATTAGCCACACCAGTGCATAGTATGTGTTGACAGTCATTACTTGCCGACAATGACAGCGATTCGCGAACATTAAGTTAGCAGGACGATGTGCGGTTTTATGACAGTGTGAACGATGATCCGCCTTCTTGTTGGTGAACCATGCAACCAAGTGTTGCAGAGCCTATGCACAGTGTTCACGGCCTCTAAGTGGAGGGCGACATCACGTTCTGATGCTTGCAGTCGTGGTGTTTTCGCGACAGGAACATGCCGTGCGGAAGTCAAGCTGCGGAGCCACCCCTTTGCATTATAGGGAGGTTTGTCTTGACTTTGTGACTGTCAGGTTAATTGGCGTAGTCGAGACGAGCGAAGCGAATGCTCTTCTAGATAACGGCTTTCATACAACACTCACAGATGAGTCCCCGGCTGAGTGATTAGGGCTGCTTGCATGAGCGTGAATGCTCAGCATTCGTACATTGAAGGGGACGGATACCGTTGGGTGCCAAGAACTGAATTTGGAAGTTCGGTCTTTGGATGGTGGAAGTGGGACCGGGACGGACAAGGCCTTTACTGTCAAGCGTATTCCAAACGAGCGAAAACCCTATCCAAGGAGAATTATCGCACATGCTATTTGGTCGTTCTAACACTGCCCAAACTTTTCAACGGTGTCACAAGGGATTTAGACTTCGTCCATCCCTATATCGACGATCTTTTGGTGGCAAGCTCCTCCGAAGAAGAGCACCAGAACCATCTGCGATTGCTCTTCGAACGATTTGCAGCGTGTAACGTCACTGTCAATGCGGATAAATGCGTTTTCGGCCAATCAGCAGTTGAGTTTTCGGGGAACCATATCAATCGGCAAGGACGCTGGGTTGCCGATCGACAGGGTACAGGCGATCCGCGACCTTCCTCGTCCTTCACCGCTCGTCGTTGTCCGTCTTTTCAACTCTTATCGCCGTTTCAACCTGAATTGCGTGCAGCCCATGCAACCGCTGAACGACTTACTCCTGTGACCGTTCCAACGGCAACGTCGAGTTGTCAGAAGCAGCTGTCGACTCCTTCAACCGCACCAAAGACGCGCTAGCCGCTGCAGTGATGCTGCACCACTTCGACGCAAACGCCACCACTAGTATAGCCGTGGACGCATCCGACACAGCTGTTGGTGCCGTACTCCAACAGTTCGTCGATGGAATCTGGAGACCACTTTCATTTTCTCCAGACGTTTATTACCCACGAAACTAGGTACAGCACGTTCGGTCGTGAGTTACTAGGTATCTACTCGGCCGTTCGTCACTTTCGATACGCCCTCGAAGGCCGCCAGTTTGTGATTTTCACCGATCACAAACCGTTGGTATATGCCTTCCATAATCGTTCCGAGCGCCACTCACCCCGCGAAGTGCGCCACTTGGATTTCATTTCGCAATTTTCGACAGACGTACGACACGTCTCTGGCAGTGACAACGTTGTGGCTGATGCTCTGTCACGCGTATCGGCACTTGTTGGCCACGACATAATCGACTTGTCAGCTATGGCCGACGCACAACACACGGAGAATGACCTTCGCGCCTGTCGGAATTAGTTATTGCGCCTCGCGGGCCTTCTGCTAGCAAGAGCGGAAGATTCTATGCGATACTTTCACCAGACACCGCCGTCCAGTCGTGCCTTCAACCTTACGACGTCGCGTGTTTGACACGCTGCATAACATTGCCCACCCTGGCATCCGGGCCACGGCCAAACTTGTTTCCGATAGGTACGTCTGGCCCGGTATGCAAAAGGATCTTCGCACATGGGCACGATCTTGCCTAGCTTGTCAACAAGCTAAGGTCCACCGCCATGTGTCGGCCCCGATTGGCCGATACCCTTCGATCACCTCTCGACTCGCACACCTCCATATCGACATTGTAGGTCCTTTGCCACCTTCCAATGGCATGACCTATATCTTGACGATGGTAGACCGTTTCACGCGATGGCCAGAGACCGTCCCTATACCGACGTCCGCTCGGAGACCGTAACGCGCGCATTCGTTGTCCGTTGGGTAGCATCTTACAGTTGCCCGGTCACAGCTGCGACCGGCCATGGCCCTCAATCGGAAATTATTTGCGGAAGCGTTGAACGCGCTTGGATGTCATCGTACACGGACTACGGCATACCACCCGGCTGCGAACGGCATGGTCGAAAGCTTTCATCGACAACTAAAAGCAGCCCTCGCCGCCGTCGATGCAGTCCGTTGGACAGAAGCCCTGCCAATGATCTTGCTGGGGGGGCATCGCGGTGGCCGCACGCAAGGGCCGACCCACATGTTTCCAAAGTCGAAATCCTCTGGGGTCGACCGCCGCGTCTCCCTGGTGATTAGTTTCCGTCCGCCACAGACGCACTTCGATATGATGCTCACTACGCCAAAAAACTTGTCTCACATATGCGCCTCCTCCGTGTCACACGAAAACAAGCAGCAAGGCATGTGTTCTCGAAGACCCCCGTGAATGTACACACGTGTCTGTTCGTGTGGATGGTTCACGATGCTCAATCGGGCGACCTTATAAAGATCCCTTCAAGGCACTTGAACGGAAGAAACGCTTCCTACGTCATTGAGCACCAGCACGTTCGGGACACAGTTAACATCGACCACTTGAAGCATGCCTATTTTGGAAGGAACGCGAAAGCCCCTGATGCCCATCCACATCCCGTGGCCTAGCCTGCAACCGCCTCTGAACAGCCTCGTTCAAGCGCATCGTCATCAGCGGACACCACGACTTCGCCGACGACGCCAGCACTCACCGTAACACGTTCGGGTCGTAGGGTGCACTGGCCTAAACGTCTCGAAGGGGAGCAGAATTCGTTAGGTCCTGTTGTACTTTAGTTCTATCGAAAAAATCTCAGAAGATACTGAAAAATCAAAAAGAGCGCAAAAGTTTGTTGAAAATCCAAATGGGCATATTTTGTTATATATATATACTATATAATTAGTGAGTATATAGAGAATATTATAGCTGTTTGGCGGGAGCGTGGTTCCATAACGAAATGCAACTAGTAAAAAAATTAGATATCATACAGTAACTATACGACCGGGTTCACGAAACGCATTATAACAAGTGCAGGCGAGAAACGGGATAACAATGCAGTTAATTCTAGCGGTAAAATATGAAGTGCGTTTACTGTGACTCGATGTAAAGCGAAATGTGGTACACTGTGGTAGAAATGGAAATATAAGTAACAAGGTCGGACACAGTTCCATTGTTTACGGCCGATATAGAGTTTATGGAAATGAAATAAATGTTGACGTATCAAACGGTTAGGAGTAAGAGCGAGTATTGCAAACAGACGAGTCACGTTGAATTCGGAAATAAAGCATACTACTGTAAACATAGTGAGTAAAGTTAAGTGTGGAATTGGAATTCACACACGCTATGGTGGAAACTTGGTGCCGGGGCGAAATGTTAAACGCGAGGTTATCTCCAATGATGAACTGAAGCCAGTGCTTATGGAAGTACCTGATATGGAAACTGGTTCGCGACCAGCGAAACCACCTAACCCTGATACATTGTCAAACGTCTTTACGGATTCGGTTGAGACCTCGATAGCTACGACGAAGTAAAGACTGCAGAACAGACCAGGTCGAGGATTGCCGAAACTAGTGCGTTTCGCACACTATGTTGATGTTCGTCGCATCTAGATTTATGTTGTTGCCGCACATTCTTGCCCAAGTAATTTACAGCAGAATCCGTCACGAAGACTTTTTTAAGTGGAAAAGCCCTATTCTTTTGAACATGATGGAGGCAGAAACTCGGTTAGGTTATCGTTTTCCATCAATGATCACGACATCGTCTTTGCATCGAAGTCGCGTATCAACAGTATACTTATCGTTTAATCTCTGCGTTATTCTTAACCGGTCGAATTTGTTACAGTTGATTCTAAACTACCGGGGTGAACGCATACAGCATACTTGAGGTATCGCAATCACATGGGTTTCGAAATTCCGTGCACCGTTCGAACGCTGGTGGTTCCATTATCTCGGTGATTCAGAATAAAAAATGCTTGCAATGATGATTCGGAGGATATTGTATCATTTACAACACTTCCGTGGGAGACAGGGTGAACAATAGGTTGCAAGTCACGTCTTGCAGATTTCGTTTGGCCAAATGTTCTTTTGGAGATGTGACTGACACTGACGTTCGTTTGATCTGAATATGACCGGAAAGTTCGTCCTGGCGAATGACCACAGATTTTCGATATTCTGGGTATGGATAACACTTCTCGGGATCCATGAAATTAGTCGAGTGGTTTAGTGTCCAGTGATCGTAGTGAGTTGTTTCACTTGAGGCTCTGTAAGCTCTTTGTTCGTCCGCTACTATTATGGCATGAAGCTGAAAGTGGAAGGCATAAATGATAATACCGACTTACGCGAACACGTCTGTAGATGATAGGTGATAAGATGGCCATGTTCCACGAGCAAACACCATGAGGACCTCACGAATATCATTCCATGTCATCAAGTACCTAGGTATTGGGAAGTGACCCACGATAATATTTCATTTCCATAAAAAACGATGCATCTATTTCAGTGATGGAATAAGTTTCATCCGTGATATATAAATGGGATGAACAATATACTTTTCAGCGGTTGTGAAGTCACCCGGCGCTGAAATATCATCAACACCGGGCTACATTGATGAGCCTTGGTCTGACAACCTTGGAGCTCCTGGGATGGCACTCCAGGATCTTGAACGGGGAATATATGGTGGACGAAAAATGGGGAAACATAGTTAAAGTGTTATAATCATGAGTATCCATGACAGGAAGATTGAATCTGTTGTAGCTGAATACGGTAGGAGTGAGAATAAGTGTTATCTTCGGGGAAACAACGATCATGAAACAGGGTCAGTGACCGTTAGACAAGTGAGCACTGAGCTGCGTACTCGTGGCAAGGTACACTCGAACACGATCAGAAAGCAATAACCTAGGCAGTACACCGATTTTGAATGATATAGTGGGACATAGTACTCATGTTCGCACTACCCCATATGAACCATAAATAAAAACAACCACGTGATAGCGTCGGGTGCAATCGTTTCTAAGGACGACATTTTGTCTACCCGAAATGCTGGTTGGGGAACAGACTAAACACATTATTCACAATTATAACCGGCCCACGGACAAGTGGCATGATTTTCATGGGGATTTACTTTGATATTTAATATAAAATGCAATGTAAACGCAATATGGTCGGGAATTACAAATTACTTCATATCTCCTAAACCATACGAAATTGAGTATTTTTGCCAGACAGGAATACGTATTCTACAGCTAAAATTCCGACTGAATCATTTTCAGAACGCTGAACCAATTACAAATGCCAACGTGATGCCTTTATCGACCCAGGTAGCACACTGCCCGTCGTGATATGCCGGTATCCCGCGGGTTTCGGTGGGCAACGAGTAAAATTTCAAAAATAATAATCATACCAATTGATTATGGAATGAGTGAAAGTTAGTTAATTCTACTTCAAAAAGTTGGTCAGTATTTCCGCCTAATCTGGCGATGTTTGTTTAAACGCACTCGTAATTTCAGACATTTTCTTATGGCTGCTCGGTGGCGATCAGTGAGGTAGGTGGAACCTTTTTGTTAAGACTTCAAAGTATAGATGCGTTAAACTTGTTTTCTACATACTCTCGCGAAGCATATTAAGAGTATTTTCAGGTTCTTATAAAATATTTGCTCTATGTTAATTATTTACGTAGATATGGGATTTCAAACACACCCATGAAACTTGTAATATTATGGCTCGTGTTCGAATTTTATAAGTTCAGAAGGACATATTCGGGTTACATGATATGAACTAGCAAATGACTGTAGCATTATTGAAATGCTTAGAAGGAATACTGTATGATTGTTGTGTTTCACTTTTGCTCTATCTCGATTATTTACGAAGATATTGAATTTCAAACACACCCATGAAACTTGTATTATAGCTTGTTAGAATTCCCTATACGTTCCTGATTGCATATTGAGTTCACTCCGAAGAAATTGGCAAATATCCGAGGTATTATTAGAACGCCTATAAAGAATACTTTAGAA
>LOND01001935.1:10633-31477 GCA_014220965.1 Paragonimus kellicotti | reverse complement strand
CAGAGTGTAACCTACATTCGTCTGCAGCCTTCGCAGTCAAACAGTTTTCAGTCAACCCTTTGCAAAAAGTAGCAGGCTGCAGATGATGAGAAGTCCTAAACGTTAGATCAACGACTGGGTTTACCAGTACAGTTACTATCTCTTCTCGAGGCGATTGGACGATCTAAACATCGTTCGTAAAGGAATGTGGCTGAGCACTTAGGTACTATAATTCGGCTGTGCCTAAGGCAATGTCAGTGGTTGCCTCATGAGAATGTAAGCCGCAGTTCGGATAGTGACGGGTAAGCCCGAGGAGAGAAACTCAAATCTGGTGTTTCTTTTCAAAAGGGGCTAGATGAAAATTTTATAGGAATGCGAAAGCTGCTATCAATTTCAAGTGGTTTTCAGTAATACATCAACCGAAATCCTCTACAACTTACATATAAGTAGTATTTTTTTGTTAGTCATCTGTTCTTTTAGTTTATTTTTAACCACCACATGTTGATGATCTGGAATGGTGTATAAAATGAATGCATCTCCCGAACTTCGTAGGTTTTGTATGCTACTGAAACTTACAAAATAGGAAACAGTTACACATTTTTATACGTAAACACCTCGTTTACTCTCACTAGATACGATTAGCTTACTGCAACACAGGAATTGAGCCATTCATAAGAAAAAGTAGGGGACTTGATCCGCCCCACATAGGTGGAGTAAGGTTTGTGAACACCTCTCCCTTTCTACCTTCAGAAAATGCCGACATCCAGTTCCCAGTTGAACCACTTACGCAGTCAGGCAAAATGTACCGAATCCACATATGAACGAAAATAGAAAAAAATATCCCCATTATAAAGGGGCGGCTGACGACGAGATTTATCTACAATTAGGGCCAAATCTGTTTAATTACCATGAGTGCTGGTGTGGTTCAATGATGCTTTATTGCAAGATTCCTCGTTTCCGTTTTGGATGGTTGACCACTTTGCACACCGAAGTATCGTAGCTCAAGAGGCTCAAACAGACTCGCGCAAACATCAACAAACGTATGTAAACAGATACACCCTTGTAAACAACGCATTGTAATTAAAATTGTTGTCCAGAAAGAAAGAAGTGAGAAACGCCGATCATCATACAATGAAAGGAGGCACTGTCTGGAACAAGAAAAAGGAGCAAGCCACACGATTAGACGATAGTGATAAGTAAAACCTAAGAATACAATTGCTAATAGAATTAGATGACATCCACAAGTGATGTCTCTGCGATTTTTCAGGGAATAATATGCTGGTAAGCAATGACTGAAGACGTACACTTTTTTTTAAAAAAAGTGGTTACGAAAACAACCAATAAATCACAAGCACAAAGAGAGTGATTTGGCAAACTGTCCGCTTCCGGTTATTTATTGTCGGATAACTTACATAAACTTTACAGTATACCGGCTAATAACGGGTAACCGCCGAGCGTGAAGACACTCGAGGTTGTGTAGCCGGAATCCGAACGCTCTGCGATGATCAAGATACATATGATGCAAGTGGGTTGGAGACAAAGTAAACGGTAGATTGGTTGGGTAAGCAGGTCCGAAGTAATGTGCCATAAGGTCGCGTCAAAAATGTATGTAAAGTATACTTCATCCCACCTTTGACCAGCTATGTGGGCGGTGTTCACGTATCCTCTGAGACAAGCACCCAGCTGTGTGACCCACGTAATTCGCTCCACAGGCTCATGTGAATACAGAGAAGGGTTACAAGTTTAGACGACACACCTTCGAGCCGTACACAAACGACTGGGTTGGCCAGGAATGAAATTCGTGGTTGTACCATATTGCGGATTTTTGAAAGAATTACCTGATCTTTTAGTTCAACAAAGTTTCGTGGAATAAACCAATTTTTCCAACACCGATGGAACTTGGAATTTTAATACCACCAGCTCCCTATCTTTATCAGTAGATTTTCCGGAATCGGCACTGTTGGCAAAAATCCTCTGTAGGAAAACCAGTTTAACCTAGTCAGCACTTATTTCCCTAGTATTGTGCCAAAGTGACCATCGACCTCAATAAACAGTTCAGTCACCGGAAGAGGAGCAATGAGTAAAAAAAAACAGACATAAATGCACCCCAAAAAGATCGAGGTTGTGAAATTCGAACAAAGGATGAGTTAGAAGAAAATTGCAATGAGCAAGCAAATGTTGTACAAGAAAATGAGAGTTCCTTCGTATGGCAAGAAATACATATACCAGTAAAAACAGCTGGCAAAAGTATTTGTTCCAATTCACATCAGAGTATGCAGGAAAGGATGCAAAAATCGTAGATACCAGGGCAATCGGAAATGAGATTGGGCGACAAGTTTTGCCAGCGTCACCGGATGGCAGTCACTGGAAGAAAAAAGATAGCTCTTCTCGTCCAAAATCCGTTCCTTGAGGTTAGCATTTCTCGTCCACACGACCAACAGACTTTCAAGGTCACGATTCAAAGACCGATAACTTAAATTGGATGATCCGATCAGGGTAAGGGCGGTTGTAGGTTCAGTGGTTACAGACGATCGCTGTTCAATCCAAATACCTTTAGCGTGAAAGGTCCACTCGGGCCGACTGTATTCTGAAACTAACGGCCACGAACCTCTTTGTGGAATCCGCGTGTAATGGAATCGTGAAAGCAGTTTGATGAGCGATTCTCGATAAGCCATTGGAATATAACCAGAAAGGCCCGGCGAATTCAAAAAGCCGTTTGCCTTCAAAACAAAAGGATAAACGAGGAAATCTGAACGGCAGACACTAAGTTGAATAAGATTACTAGTAAGTAGAATAAGGCAGATAAACAATTAGGAACAGATCCAGACGTGAAAACTCCGGGCCTAGACTAAATTCAGACCAGCAATAGCAACTACATGCCCCGACGTGGCATATGCTCAACCAGCCGTAATACACATATCATGTGACTAGTAAGGCGGATCTGTGCGGGTGACTGCCAACAGGGAAATGAAGTTGCAATGATACTTCCACACGTACACAAGTATCCTGAGTGGGTGGCTGGCGATCAAAACAAGAGACGGCTAACCAAAAATGCCGCATGAACGACTCCCGTGAGGCGGAGGCACCTACATTACAACCTACGTAGACAAAAACTAGTAGGCCTAAGCTCGCATATAGTCTGAGTTGCGCTTGTTACTTTTAACTCGAAGTGTGGTTTATCAATCCGCTTTTGGCTGCAGTGACGTCTAAGTTGACAGAAAAGACTAGTGTGTACGACAAACATTAACTGAACATACACTCAAGTGACAGATGCACGAAATGATGCAACAGAGGGTGCAAACTGGAACCCGACGACGTCGATTCTAAAGGCCAATCATAGAAACAGATCACGTTCTTTATCGAGCTAACTTGTTCGATGAGTTCGTATGTAAATTGAGTCCCAAACTGATCACGCTCTCTGAACTAATGCTAACTAACAATCAGTTCAACTATGCGTGAAAACAAACTATTAACCAAGGCCGTTTATCTGCCTTAGGACCGTCAATAACCCTCCTCCGGTGTAAAGTCTACTCGTGACGTCTTCTACTGTTGTTGGTATCCACACGTATATACTCAAATATTAATGTTCACGAATGAAGGTGGCAAACGAAATGTTACCACCCCGTGATATACGTCCCCTTTCTAAAGAATGATGCCCACTTACGGTTAAAGCCGCCATTAATGACACGCGATCCAATTCAAAGATTCTTTATTGTGATACTTCGTTTCATTATATTGACACCTTCACTGAATTTTACACGTTCTAGGCATACAACTGGGAGGACGCAAAAAGTTCGATGTTTAATTAAAGTCTAGAGATATGAAATCGTAAAATACTGCTCATAAAATAGTCGGTTTCATCATAGAAGAAACACTTCATTCGCTGTGATAAAGCTACGAGGTAAAAAAGAAGTGATTGGAAGATTTCAAAAAAGTATGTCAGCACGAGGTAGCACCAAAGATCACGCACAGACAGTGGAGGAAGGTAGCACCTACTCGAATACGATTTCCCATTTGAAGCGGAACACATGGTGTAACAAAACAAGAGGCGCCCTCAATACCTCGCAAAAACAATTTGTTACAGTACGTCGTGCAGCGTGCGCATTTTTGGTGTCCGTCTAAATGAGCTTATTACATACCACATTAGTGAAAAGTTACACTCCCGTTCAGTGTTAGTGGAAAGAGTGCCAGTAACCCCTGTTACATTTAAGTTGAAGAAAAACAGTTCCAATTAGGAATGTTTGTGTCATAGATTTGAGATGAAATTGCATCTGAACGGGAAAAAACTGACGCTAGTCGAGTATCTGTCATACATACAAATGTGATACAAATTCAGACGAAACCATTGGAAAAAAATAGGGACTCATCAGCCAAAAGAGTTAAAAAAATGTTGCCGTTGTTCAAACCTTACGAATAAAAAGTTTCATGTTAATCCACATAGTTGAAAAGCCATTTTTACGATGACTCATTATAAGGAAGGATACTTCTTTTGTATTTTTTGCACAGCCTACACACACAAAAACATTTTCGGCCGATTATTCATTTGTGACTGTTGGCGATCGGCGGATTTGTGGGACACTATGGAGGCCCCAGTTTTCGAAGCCGTTTGCAGCCCTCTCCGACAGGAGATCAACTTAGAATTAGCAACCGTGTTCGGCTTTGACAAGATTGCGTTGAACTGTACTATGCATTCTCAATGCGGAACTAGCTCGATACTACCTCTGGTTGGCCATGAGTCGGTAGAGTAGGAACGATTGAATGACCACTGAAGTCATCGAACCCCATACGCCACTGAATATTTTTCTCTGAGGCTTGCTCAAGTCTATCGTTGTACCCAGATTGCACGATCGCCTAAACGGGAGAGATAGTAACCGTTCTGTTAACTCCAGTCGATGAACCCACCACTAGGACTTCCTTGTAAGTTGAAATAATTACACTTGTTGATAGATACTCTGATTAGTACTAAGCAGTAGAGGATGTGGCGGTTACAAGCTCTAGTCCAGGTCGTGGTAAGCATATGCATTACTAACGAGATTTAACAGGAAGGAGACGCCCAAATCAGCGCCCCGTTTAAGTGACTAAAAAACTAGGCAGACCGATAATCGGAGTAATTCGCTTCTCTGGAGTAACAAAGGCAAACAAGAATCGTGAGCCGATTTGACTGCAATACACTCGTGCAGTTCGACGTAAAGCTTACTGAACACAAAACGCGCCCATTACCGAGCGTTGATCGTAACCATGCGAGACTTGCACGGCCATCTTTACAGGTAACGAATAAGCCAAATGCACTTTGGACCGGTCATTACGCGGTATGAGCACATGTCAGCTGAAAATCCTACACAAGCTGAAATGTGGACGTCACGTGGATGAGTTCGTCTCAAACGTGAACAATGATAATGAGTGATTTCCGACTGAGCAAAGCCCCAAGCTACTATGTTTAAACGGTTTTAGAAAAGCCAGATTTTGGCTCTATAACAAACGCATCTGATCAGACCGAAGACAGACTAACGACCTAAGAGATTGTGCTTTGCTCGGTTCGTGAAAGACCAACGGTAAATTTGTATAAATAAGAATAGCAGAGTCCTTCAAATGACGCATTACTCAACTAAGAGTTTTTGGGAATTTAAACTAATGCTTAGACCGGACGCCTCACAATGACCAGAAAACCTGTATTACAAGGCGATTGATGGCTGGGAAAATTGAGAGGAAATGAAGAATCTTCCAATATTATGAACATATCAATCGACTTTGAAGTAGGTGGAGATCCGCCTCTCAAGGATATCCCAATAAAAGTGTATGGTGTCTGGCGACGAAAAGACATTAGACCTACAGACGGTCCTAAAGCGTGGAAGTGGAATTGGCACAACATATGAAAAGATGAGGAACAAAGGCCTGCCATTGTGGCTAACGCACAAATATCAGGGTTGTAGTGCAAATTCCGGCCCGGACGAAGATATGCACTACTGATGAGCTCTAATGAGAGCGAAACTCGAGTCTAGTGCTTCCTTTCGAAGTGGGCTAGCCGAAAGGCTTATCTGAATGCGAAGGCTGCGATCAAGTGTGGGTGGTGTTCAATTTGAAGGAAGGGAGCTAAGAATGAGATCAACTGGGTTCAACCCTTCTTGGTTTAGATGTCAAGAGCATATATAAACGCTGTATTGTGAAGTAAAATAGAAGCAAGTACTAATATTAGAACACCCTGGAAATTAGTGCAAAGCTCGCGGGGGCTAGATTTAAAATTCCGCACCTTATTGTTATTCAGAACTGGTCGAATGTGTTATGTGTCGTTTTATCCGCCGTGACTTAAGTAAAAAGCGATAAGTTGGATAATTTCTACATACTTCAGCCTCATAATGTGACGCGGAATGAGGTAACTTTCGATGGTGTGTATTATGGGTTCAAACACGGGCAACAAGTATGAAAAACAGTTTTGGTAAAGACAAACCGAAAACGAGACCAGCTAAGAAATAGATTGCAAGCTTAAAGTCATGGGAGTTGGACATCATATTGGAAGATTTTTATCTAGATGATCGTTTGAAAGAACTCGTGAAAAAACCCATAAGAGCTGTATTGATATGAATAAAGGGCCTGGCGTCTCACCCAATACTATAGTGGAAGTAATGGGATCAAAAAGGAAATCCTGAAAAGTAGCACCGCTCGAAATGACGATGGATCGGATGAACATATGTTTGTAGACGCGCGACCCGCTATCATTGCGAAACAAGCCTGAACATGTTTTGTCAGTTCGGATAACACACGGATTGGGAATGACAATGCAGTGACTCATCAAAATGGAGCTGTTTCGAACAATACTTAAACGTGACTTTTATTCGAAGAATAGCATGATTATTATACGGTGGTCTTCCGGTGGATTAATCCAGCGGCCAGCCAACACATCTATCTCGACGGTGTAATGCTGTTACAAACCGGAAGTGGTTCACCAGAAAGAGGAGAAGTAGCGACCAGTGTTAATCAACAGGAGGACCAATCATCTTGCACGACAATGCCAGGCCAGAAGAAGAAAAAATTCCAACAACTGCTACAGCTAAATACTGCGATCCAAATTTAGCCATCATAGTTACCGGACCATTCAACAACTAGCCACAAATTCTTCCATTCCATGGACCGAATCCTTATGGTTAAACGTTTTCGAGAGCAGCGTGACCTACAGAAGTCCTAGGCGTCCAGAAATACTTCACTGTAGGTATGCAGCCTAAATGCACTCACATCATGTTGGCAGAAGCGTGTTGAGCGCGAATATGTTGGTGCTGTATAGATAGCATGAAGTTTAGCCGAGTTGCATTCTTTTAAACTTGACTTTTTAAAAGTGGGGAAACCTTCAAAATGATTGAATAGCTTCATCCATAAATATACCCGCAGAAGTGCTCTCATGGTTTTGAGGGGACTATAGTTATAAACCTTTTGTTAACGCGTTAAGAACGGGCGTTGCCCAAATCTGGTATGCTCTACGTTCTAGTAGTCTGAATCGTGAAATGGGCGTCCAAGACTTTACAGTGACGGAGAGATAGGGTGGTTATATAATTTTGTTGTGAAGCAGAGCCGACGGCACAGGCAACAACTGAGACAAGCAAAAGACTATCAGGCAGGCCAACAAAATCTATTACACAAGTAATAAACACACAAAAGCACTCGAACAAAACTGTAGTTGAGTGATTCTGTCAACAACCTAAACGCGCGGTTAGGACTTACTGAAGGTGATGCACAAAGCAGTTCGAGTCGAGACTCAGGGTTTAAGAGAGTATAGTCGACCAAGAGATTCTCGTAAGCTCGGGTTAAATTGAAGTAACCAGATGCTAGAGACAAATGACAACGCTTGTGTATTGCAGTGGCGACCGACTGCAACAAACGAGTAGTGAAACACTCCTCGGTGCGAATGCCGAAAGGACCACACTGCACAAGGGGGATCAGATAGGTTTCCTGTGAGAAGACGGACGGTACTGGATGAAAGCAACGAACCGAGTCCAGATAGGTGGCGATTGCGTTCCGAAATGCGTCTTTGAAGGATGTGAGGTTGGCTTTGTGGAGGATGGAATTAGAGAAAAAAGTACGTTAGCAGACAAGGAAGGCACAAGGATCTTAACCATGAACGCAATCACAGGTGAATTAGCTAACTAGCAATAAGATGAGCAAAGTCTCAATCAGTTTGATCGAAGACGACAGGTTGAAAGTCTAGAGCTACTGCGGCCCAGCGGAGTTAAGACGACACATTTAGAAATGTTTTTATAGCTACCCTATTATTCAGCTAAATCCTACAGATTATTGAAGTAGAAAACGTTAAGCTTTCGGAAAGTTCACCTACCTTGGTCAAAATACTTCGTGTCGGCTCATAGTTCCTTTTCTGGAAAATGGTTTTCATGTGGATATGGAAAACACTCGCTTTCAAAGTGTCCTACTCAAGGTGCAATATGAAGTAGGTGTTGAAAAATGGATACTTTCAAAAGGTTTACTTGACAAATTGGATCCGAACGCCCTGTTACTCCAACATTCACCTGTCCATTTTGAGTACCACATTGTCAGCTGCTCTAGCTGACTTTCAAATGTTGTGGTTGATCCCGAAATTAATGGAACATGGATTCCAAAGTTAGAATATACACTGACAATTCTCAGAATTATGTGACCTTCACAATAGTACTCCTGAACACATCGAGAGTTTGCGAATCTTGGATTAAGATAACCACAGCCTCTTGTGTCCTGTCAAATGACACTGCGTTACAATCTTGTTTCCATTACATACAAAAATACTAAATACCAAAGGATCAAACTGCCAATCTTACTTTACTTGTGTGTGTAGTCAGAATTTTCTCAGACTTCACAAGAATGTCGAAATTCTTTCTGATGGGATACACTCCACTATTCGCTCTGTTCATTCATTTTGCATCGCACCGAACTTTCTCGTTCTTTCCAGCATCTCAAAAAGATAAGCATGAAAACATAGCAGATCGATGTTCACTACAAAATGCGATAGTCCTGATTAGAGAATACACGCTACGTTGCATCTCCGTGATCTATCATTCATTGTATATTTACATTTCTCGGCAGGGGAATGTTGTAATATTTCGTTATTTGGCTTGCCTTTAGAACTACTACACCGTTTTGTTCATTCTGCATCAGCTAACACATGCCAATTATTAGAGGAAGAAAGTTTGTCGTTCGAGCCTAACTCACTCCCGATTTTGACGCAAAACTCTTTAACTGAGCTTCCAATTCCCTAACACTAAGAAACAAATAAAGCAAGGTTGACAAGTAATTACGATTTCGATTGCTCCTCGAAGATATAATGAGTGATTAAGGTAAGACAGCAAAAATGGCAACACAGTTCTAATTTCCAAATGTTTATTGTCACAAATTGAAAAAATTACAAATCAGCGAAAGCGAACTCTATTTTCAGCACCTCCTTCATCAAGCCATGTTAACATGTGAACGGGGCAATTAGCGAAGTCAAAGGTGAGCCTATCCATAACTTGCAACGACGTTTAGGACGTCCGGTTGCACACTTCCAAGGGTGGTTTCATTGGCCGCCTCTGAGCCGTTAACTAATCCGGTGAGCACATTCTGCGTCACTTGGTCCGTTGACGTTCCGCCACCGTCTGAATTGAAAGTCTCACTTTACATCAAGTTCTAGCGACGTCACAAGGCACCCGGCTCAGACAAACTGTCAAGTGCTGTATAACAGACGTGAAGCCAGCCTTAATCAAAACAATGACAATCCTGTCCGGACATTTATTAGTCAGAGAAGTCGTTCCAAATGATTACAGTTTGGTTAACATCACACAGTTTTAAGAGTTCACGCATTTCGTGTGCAAACCATTGATGGATTGGCTTGATTTCTATTGTGTTGAAACTGTATGCAGCCATTGTACTTCGCAGACTAAATGTAAGATATGAACAACACAGCTGCAGGGAGCAAGCTGAGTTTAACTCTGGCCGAGGGCTACAGTAACCGCATTTTCAAATCCCATACATGTGTTGAACATCGCCCCTCACATAGAAGACCAAGGATTACTGTCCTTTATAACATAAAAGGTACCTTTGATCCAGTTGGCACAGCTGTACTCGAGGGCTGTTTATTAGGAAAGAGTGTGGTTGAGAAGTAAATGAACGTAAAAGCATTTTACTGCCAGGCATCGGACGTGATAAGGACGTATAACAGATAATAACTGATATTTACTATTTCAACTTGTCAGAATATGATGTTCTGTTGTGTGCTTTGACAAACCGCTAATAAGGTGACGTAGAAAAGCTCCCGGGTATTCAACTTCTATGAAGTATGCATACATCGTATTAATTTGTGAGGGTTGAAATGAAGCACAGAGAGGTTAGCGGTCTCAGTTCGGTACAACCTTTGTATCTTCCAAGTTCAGAGTATTATTGCAAGACTGACACGCCTATGCGTCTGCTTTTATCCATGGCCTTTGGAAGTAATCGAAGAGTTCGTGTCCCTTGGGAGCTACATAGGCACCAGTGGAATGTCAGTTGAGGTAGTATGGCCCGAACTCAGTGTGCCTCACTTAGCGCAACTTTTTACTTAAAGAATACAACCCTTTGGTATCCAATGATAAGAGAAAAAAAGTCGTCACAACAAGTTGCATTATATCACCTATCACCTCACCTAATGATGTATGCAGGTTCTCAGTTCTGGGTTTTCCATCAGTCTTCGATATAACACACCTTATATCGATGGTTGACCACGTGGCCAAAACACTCAGACGACTAAGTACAGTAATGTGGTCCAGTCGGTGTATAAGTCTTCGCACTGTTGTCCATAATTACGTCACAGTGAGGCGTAGACACCATTAGTCCACAAGATCCGGCTGCAAGGTCTACTAGGGTAATCCATTGCAAACTATCGCAAACCGCTTCCTGTGGACAACTCGCAGGCTGAAAATCCCACCCACTAGGTAAGGTATACTGGTTGATGTGGGCCACCATGAGCTGAATTACTTGGCCACATATCATATCAAGCAGCAAAGCAGGCTGGCAAACTATCGCACAAATCAACTGAGGAATTTGGATCACGGGATTATTAAAGCAAGTTACGGTGCCGGTGAAGAGTTGGACGATAAGGGAAAAAGCTGGCATGGACAAGTCGCTACGAGTTTTCTGCAACTGGGGTTCGGGTATACATCATCAGTACTACTGCTACAAGCAGTCCCAACTGGTAATTGTGTTGACGACGGACTGGATGAAATGTCCTCAAGCCAATGACCCGGAACCATTTCGCATTTTACTCTATCACTGTAATCTTGAACCGCACATGGTCAGTGTTTGACGAGCAGCTTAAGTCACAAAATAGACCGTAAGACCTCAGGTTATAAGAATTATTCATAGTTGTAACTAACCAATCAGTAATTCACGGGACCGCACTCGGATATAATTCCATTTCGACTTTTTTACTAGTAGGAAGGAGGACGCAATGTACACATGAGAAAATTCGTTCGAGCGCTTCAGCTGTAGTGGTTGCTAGTTAGTCATTCATATAAGGAACAGCAGCGCCTAACACTGTCTATCAGGCAACCGTACTCATTAAGTGAAGAATCATTATGGTCAAGATAATCTCTTATTACAATTTTATCCACATATACCTCAGCTAAAAAAAGCATGAAGAAAAAGGAGTGAAAAGAAGGATCTACTGTTGTTTAGTTGGAATAATTAATTTGTGATCACGGATGTTTTAGATAACAGAACGAAGTGCGATATACTATGCACAACCTATATCCAGATTGCCTTCGTTATATCGCAACGAGTGATCGAATTTATAACATGACTGCTTGCCCGCAACTTACACCGTCCCATAGATAAGTTACTTATACGTAGTAAGTGCCTTAAATCAACGTTTCAGGCTCGTCGGCACTAAGGTTTCATCTTCATTTCAAAATCAGCTCCACAATCTCACTTGGCAATAATGAGCCGATTGACGCCACAACAGTCACACAGGACAATTGGGGGAACTAACGGTCAATCGGCCACAAGAGACAACCAACATTCAAGACCATCTATGTCGACCTGTGGATCACCGGAATGTGCACGTGTGTGAACGCGAACAGGTGGTAAAAGGACACCACAAATTCGTTCCGTGCACACAACCGAACGTCTATCGCAGGCACTTTCGTGGCCTTCTAAACCGATCGGTTGCTACTGAATGGGCGACCAGGAACAGACTGTCACAAACAGATGTTAAACTCTCACTTGCTGTATTCCCGGATTAAGTGCTGAGAGCTATAGAACAACTGCGAAACGAGAAGACTGCAGCTGAAGGTAGGTTGCCAAAGGAACTTCTGAAGCATGGTGTTCCAGGTTGGCTCCAGTTGGTTTGTTCTATCTGAGAGCAGGAAGTAGCCTCTCAAGAGTTCAAGGACGTCTTGATCGTATCCTTGCCTAGAGGTAGGGATAGAAAGCAAATCACCGACAGTTATGTGACCATCGATCTGGTGAGCTGCGTTGGAGAGGTGCGAGCAAGAATCTTACTGAAACGATTCAATGCGGAAGTTTTCGAGACAAATGTTGCCGAGGAGCGGCGTGGATTTCGGATGAGTTGTAGTACGATTAACATGCAGTTTGCCACTCGATAAATCCAGGAGAAGCGTCGTGGGCGTAATTAGCTGCTGTGTGCTCTCTTCGTGGATTTCACCAAGGCTTTTGATTCCGTGAACCGTGAGGCGTTGTGGACGGTGCTTGGTAAGTTTGGATGTCCAGGTAGTTCGTCAATTCATTCAAAAGGTTGCGTGAGGGTGTGAAGTTAAAAGTGCAGTCGTGTGGATAGACCCCTGGGGACTGACATTAGCAGTGGCGCGAGGCACGGTTGTGTCCTAACGCTAACCCTAATTAGTTTGCATTTGGTTGCAGTAGCTCTTCCGAACTCTGAGGACGATGTTTAAGTTGAATATCACACGAATGGTCGCCTGTGGAATGTTCAATGTTCCAACGCCCCAAGCCGGTCAGGTGATTTTATGCGCATGCTGTTGTTTGTAGATGATAGTGCGTTATTTGCCCTCAGTAAAGAGGAGCCTCAATGACTGGCCACGGCATCAAAACATTTCCCTACCTTCAGTCTTTTCCGGGAGGGGGCGCTGTGCCTATAACTGAAATCTGCATCAATGGCGAGACTGTGGCTAGACGCACAGACTTCTGCCATTTGGGTTCTAACTTGGCAATAGAGTCGTCTATGGACCGCGCGAGCTGGAAGCTCATGTGGCAAAGGCAAGCGCTGATTTCGGACGTCTTCAAAGACGTGTCTGGAAAAAGAGCAGCTTCGAGATGAAAACCAAACTGCTTGTCTACGGCTCAATGGTGCTGTCTACGCTTCTATACGGCATTGAAATTTGGATAGTTTATCAGCGGAAAGTGCAGAATCGGAGTCGCTTCCACCTGCAGGGTCTAAGAAGTACCTTGAGCATTTGGTAGTCAGACATGATTCAGAACACAGAGATACTTTGACGAGCAAAACTGAAAGAAAACAAATGGAGGCTGATGCTCAACCAGCTTCGTTGGTTGGAACACCTTCGCAAGATGGCTGACGCGGGCAGCTCAAGGCTAATATATGGAAAATCATGGCGACCGAGGGCCGTGATACCAACATACTATCTAGACAGATCTTTCCTACTGTAATATCGGTCTCAAACCGACAGGATCTGGCCTTGAACCAGACGGTTAAGAGAAAAACAATCCGGAAAAGCGTCAGAAGGGATCAATGAGTGACAGTTGAGCGGTCGTGAACACAAACGACCGATACGCACAGAACGTACAGGTGCCAGAGAATGTGGTGCGTGATTATACGGCGTTGCAGTGAATGCACCCGTCGTCTCGGATTAGTAGGTCATCAAAGTACTCAATGGGCACCGTCAAAGAATACGTTAGGCGCAAGTAAGTAAAGTCATACGTTTATTTTCGCTCATAGAAGCCAACGACCACCGTCGTTTGATAAATTACCGGTTCTTCTTCTCATGGGAGTCTTCTGCCATTCTCTTTGTTGCTTTATGTTGAATAACGAAACCAAAAGACCGGTTCGTATGTTCTCGTCAGTTACTATACATGACCGGTGGAAGTCAAAAATATTCAAACGAATTAAGTTCATATATCAAGTCAATGCATACACTAGTCTGTCATTGGTCAAAACCATGGCAGACGGAGGTTCAAGGTCAACAGCTTTTGCACACAGAGGACTGGTTTGCTACGCATGACAAGCAGCGCCTCGAGTGACTTAAGGATGACGCATCAACACACGTAAAGCGTTTGTCGAATCGTCAAAATGATCGGTCTCCAGCAGGTGTCTGGCGATCGAGGAACTATATGTCGATTTTGTTTGGTCCCCAGTCGAAGACTAAATCGTTGTGGTTTCCTAATCTTATCTACGGTACGTCAATATATACATTCTGTTGTGGTTCTGATACGTTTCTTCCAAGTTTAGACCCTATTACTGATATCTCTCATTTTGGTGTTCCAGAGATAAGGGTTTCACTTTCAGACTAGCATACCATCTGACTAACGATCACTGGCCGGCTGGATCACATAGGTCCCCACTCACACGCCTCCTGACAGAATTCCTTCGGGTATACATTGGATACGGGGTGTGTGAGTGAAACGGTAAGTGGTGCGGCGCAAGCCACTACCGGTGACCGTTATGCGCAGGCGTCCTCTGGTTTCGGCTCCCGTGACAGGCTAATCCGGAAACGGATGTCGCCAACCGTACTGTGATCAACTGATCTGTAAGTGCAGGCACACTCATACAAGTGCACCAGGACAGTTACAGCTGTCCTGTCATACACAGACTGGCAGTCGAGTTCAACCCAAACATTTAAAACTATGTTAAACGCTAAGCAAGCCCACTGCACTTTTCACAGTCTTAGGGAGCCAGAAGTTAACCATGGGACTTAGAGTTTTTTTAAAATCATATTAACATTGAGTAGACAATGTCGCATCTTTGGCAATCCGAACCACATCGGGGGGTATATCATCTAAACAACAAAAAATCATACGAACTGTAGCTAGCCACGCTGCGGTTGCGTGTAGCAGAGATAATCCAATGATGCACGACTTAAGCAAGTTGACTCGAGTCTACTTGCACTACGTGAACCAAAAATGGAGGTCACGTTTGTGTCTGAACAAGTGAACCAAAACATACAAGCAGTGAAAACAGTGGATACATGAAAAACAGGGTTGATCAAACATGTGCGTGGATGTGCACATGCACAAAACAAGTTGATTGATCAGGTAGTGAAAACTGACCGACACTGAATAAGGGTCGATTAGGAAAAGCAGTACCCGTATGAAGCGCGTGCTCGTTGTTCAGAGAAAACATGACATGCAAAGGGGAGACAGACATTACCGAGTTGTCCGTTGATCTACTATTTGACACGCGGAAAGCAGAAGACCTGAGCGGGATCATGAAACCTTAGAGACCGATATAAGGACAGGGAATCATTGTCGCCGCCGACCGCAAAATCGCGTTCAAATGAGGAATTGTGAAAACAAAGTTCAACAGCGCACATGTCAAGCCTCTGCGCGACAATGGTTGAGGAAGTTGCACTTTCGCCCCAGTAGTTGAAATTATAAATGAGACGAGATTTTCAAAATATCCAGCAAAACAGTTATGTGGTTTCAGCTGATTAAGACAACACTGGTAGTGACAACACGCGCGTTATGCTTTCAGAGTGAATGAACCAGAAAACACCTGAAAGGCTAACAGACAGTAACAGTGAAAAACCCATATCGTAAGGTGTTTATTACCATGTCCTCCGGGCACTCCAGTTAGTGATAGTTACTCGAGGCTGGCAGAGATCACGAGCTCAAAACTTACTATCGACATATACTACTTCAGTGGTTGCTCGATTCGACCGATTTAGACAAACCAATGAAAGGAAATCTCCGCGATGCCAGACCATTTTCCCGAATGGCACTGGACAACGAGTTCAAGGGCAAACGTAAAGTGTTGGAACCGGACTGGTATTTACGGGTTAATGATGTGGAAATTCTCCTGGGCACTTTACCATATGCATCCTACTACTGTAGTGAGGAGGAGCGACCGTACTATACTACTCACACCACTGCTATTCAGTAGCGGCGCCAGATTTTGACATTGAAGTAGCCGCAGAAAAATACAAGAAGAAACATCGGAGTGCAGCATCGCATGAAATGGTTCTTGGTACGTAAAGGAACTGAGCATTGGCGTCTGTGGCAACCGTGACGTTCTGGGCCCAGTACCGTACGCAGATGAGTGTTTTGTTTGTTGTCATGTTGAAACGCATAACCCATGTGTTGGTTTCCTGAATAAATAACCCTTGCGCCATCCGTGTTCTTGGCTCACAACACTAGATCGTCCAAGTGGTTACCAGTGCAATCGGAATTGATGAGCAGTATCTAATGGACCGAAGTGAGTTTATCGAACACGACACTCAGACTGGAACGCGCCCAGTACTAGCGACAGAAGCCTTATAACTGGTGCAACTGTGGACGGTCACCTGTGGTATTCGGTCGTCTCAATATCCGCAGAGGTACAGAGAGACAACAAAGGTACGAGTGTATTCCTATGAAAGTTGAAGGAAAAGAGAACTGGTGGAAAACCTTAGTGAAAAGAGATGGCAAAAACCGCGTCTTTTATTTCGTTAATTCCCAAGAGAAGTAGCGATGGAAATAGGAATTTTGTGAGTAGATCGCAAACGGACATAACTCTTACGTTCTTCTGCCACATTGTCGTATTTTTCTGAAAAACAGATCTAGTTGGTTCAATGACGGAGAAATGGACGAAAAACAAGCGAGTTACTAAAATCGTGCAAATTCTTCAGAGTGCAGCAGTGTCATGGAAACATACCCGCAACTGCCGACAACGTACTGTGGCGTCAGAGAGCATCCTCCAGTAACAATGGGGATGGTTAAAAACTCCCTAAACTTCGAACAGGCATGTATCGACCATGCTCAGCGGAACAGTTATGGTTCATAGCCTAAGACTAAATCATCGCCTGGCAGCATGGCGATTTCATTTGACCGTCAACAACTGCATGGAACAACAAGCAGTACGGTCGATATGTCATCAGCATTCAAAAAACATGATTCAGCCAGCTCAGGCTTGACATTTTCAATATCTCGGTCAGTGATCGCAAATCTGCACATTTCTGAAATGCGCTTGCACAGTTTGCCCCATCGATACAAAGTAACTGGTAGAGATAACGGCAGTGGAAAAAAGGCAGTTTGTATGCACCTCCCACACGAATGGGTTAAGTATCTGTCGTGGAATCCCGGTGACTGCCGTCGACATCCGGTGCGCCACGACATTGGATCCGATACTCACCCAGGTCATGGAGTTCGTCCGGACCAAGTGGCCCACAGTTCCTCCTGCTGGTGAGATCAGCCAATTCTACCGTCGACGTGACTCGTTGACAGCAGTGGATTCCTGCCTCATGTTTGCTGATCGTGTGGTCATTCCAGCCGCCCTCCGCCTTCCTGTGCTGAGACAGTTCCACTCTGGTCATCCCGGCACCAGCAGGATGAAGGCGATCGCTCGTAGTTACGCCTATTGGCCCGGCATGGACAGCCATATAGAGGATCTAGTGAAACGGTGCTCAAGATGTCAACAGGCTGCCAAACTACCCACCAGGCAGGATCCAATACCGTGGCCAGCACCCAAAGGTCCATGGTCACGCCTACATCTTGATTTCGCTGGTCCGATCGACGGGGTATCCTACCTCGTCTTGGTCGATGCATATTCCAAGTGGCCTGAGATAGTTGCACTTTCTCCGGCGACATCCCTCAATACGATCGCTGCCCTGCGTCGCATTTTCAGTCAACATGGATTTCCCGACATTCTCGTGTCGGACAACGGGACGCAATTCACGTCTTCACACTTCGAGGACTTCTGCCGCCGTTCACTCATCCAGCACACTCGTTCTCCGCCTTATCACCCACAGTCCAACGGACAAGCTGAACGTTTCGTTGACACTTTCAAACAGGCGCTGCTAAAATCTCGCATGGAATGAATACTGTCGGACCGTTCAACCAAAGGTAAAAGCACTTAGGAGAACCAAGGATCAAGCAGAAACCTTTGGTACCACAATGTCAACACCAAAATATTCTCAGCTAGCTTAGCAATATAACAGATCGTTCAAAACCTTAGTCAAGACTGCATGAAGGCCCAAGAGATTTCACGTGGCTGCTTCATGATCTACTATTGCCAGTTAAATGCGTATTAGTCAACGTTTTAAAAATAAGTCCGATTTCTCGACTTCGCTCAAACGATAAAAAAAGAATAAACGCAAGTCACCATATCCCGATCGCAGTTACGGTTAGCTCGCTAAAAGTTACAGAATGTAAGCGAACGAGGGTTTCAGAATTAGTTTTCCATACCTCGCATAGGGTCGGTTTCCGGGGACAAAGGCACTGGAATTCCACTGGGGGTGAGCTGGTAACAAAATCTGCTCACGGTGCGAACCAGACCACTGTAGAAATCTGCGAGAGCTGGGAGCCTCTCAAACACCCAGGCACGATCTTGGCGCTTTGTGAAATATTCATGACTCAAATTGGCTCTGTAGCAAAAAAAAGAGAAACCAGGAAATCAAACCACAGATGTACATATATTGCCGGAAGAAGGGCAAAATAGACATGGAAAACACGAGTATGCACACGACAGACTGATTGGAAAAACAAACAACCGGCCCCCGGGAGAATGTGTGGCACAGATAGCAAAACCATAGCAGTCTGTTAGGACCCGGAATAGCATATGCAGAACAGATCCATTCACAGATAGTTATCATTCAAAACTGGGAGTTACGTAATGTCAGGGTATGCGCGGGTGATCTGAAATTCATCAGATTTTTGCAAAGTCAAAAGACTCACTATTAAGTAGTTCGATTGGAAGCAGTAGTACCTCGTACCACCGTACTCAAAGTATCAAGTCAGGACATCCCGCAGTGCCCCTTGGTGTTTAACTGAAAGATCTCAACCTACCGGACGCAACCATTCAAACACTGCTCGAATACAGCGAAACTACATGCACGTAATTTATCGAAACCGTCAGAAAGGATGACGATAGTTCGCGAATACAATCCTGAGGCAAAAATGTCACCCTCTAATATCAGATCTAGTCCCAACAGCCTGCAACATGACCAAAATACAGGTTGTCATATGATCGCGCATATACGTGCGTCATTCGCGTTTCCTTAGCACGCTAAAATTTTAACGAATTCCGAACACATTTCTTTAGAGTACATCAAATGAGTGAGTGCCCAGCAATGTGATTTTTTGTCACTCTGTTTGAATGCCAAGAAATTGGAAATCTTGCGGCTCCACTTCCCTCGCAAATGTAGTAACTTGTATGTTTGTCTAAAAATATTGTTGAACACATGAGAGTTGTGACAGCAAAAAATGCACATCCCTGAGTACATAAAACAGTTTACTATCTTGCCTTGGGAAGGCCTTTAAAAGGGTCGTGATACACGCCTGGTCACATAGTGGTCAATCTATAATGCGACCTTCGTGAGACCATGTAACGTGAAACGGTGTGTGTGTGAAATTATTATTATTTTGTAACCAATAATTTTGGGTTGACAGGACACTTGCTGTCTCCTATCGAGGCGATCGGGCAACCTGATCATTACTCACAAGCGAAAGTGGTTGAGCGTTCACATATGATAATTCGGTCGTGCCTAATGTGAGGTCAATGGCGCAGTGGTAAACACGGTTGCCTCATGAAAGCATGGCCGGAGTTCTAGTCCCGGCAGTGGCAAGGATATGCACTACTGACGAGCTCTAATGAGAGCGAAACTCGAGTCTAGTGCTTCTTTTCGAAAGAGGTCTTCATTGAGCCAATTGAGCAAGGTCTGAATTAGAAGGGGAAGTTCGGGGATTTAAGTTACTTCAAAAAACTCGAAACTTGAGTCTAGTGCTTCCTTTCGAAAGAGGCTGGCTGGAAAAGCTATCTGAATGCGAAGGCTGCGATTAAATATGAGCAATGTTCCACCTGAAATTTTAGGTCCGCCAAGTAGATGTTTTATGAGTATTGGAGAGGAAACAACTTCCATGTAAACACTAACGAGAGTGTGAAAAGCGGAATAAATAGAGTGTGAAAGTTGGGAGCACCTATAATAATTCGCACTCTTGGTAAGCAGTACACAGTGTGACCCAGTTTATATTGCGAGACGGCCGATCTAGTGTGAACTCATTGATGTTCTTAACATTCATGGTTGTATGTGGAACTGAGATACTGCCAGGACGCCCAGACCTAGACAGGAGAACGATTAGGGTTCTCAACCAAAGCCTTTGGCTCAAAAGCCTGTACCGCAAGGCAGCGGGTTGGGTAATAATCACTGCACTGTTGAATCGTTAAACCCCGTTGAGCTAGGTCGCGGTATTGGATTTTTTTTTGGATTCGCACAGTGTTTCTAACGCGTTTATAGAGGGATGAAAATATTTTAAATGGAGATACGGTTCAGTCATGATTATGGTGCAACTGAAATCGTGGCAGTTTGATCGATCATCATGTGGATGATGGATCATCGTAACCGCAAGGTCTGAACACAGTTTTTCTATGCGCACAACACTGTTCCACATAAACGTTATGTATTCGATCTGTTAATGAGTAATCGAAGGAGAGCTTGTTCGCCACACCGTTTCCGAAATTACTCTACGCTGGCCTTCTCATAGCCAACCGAGATCCGCCGCGCAGTAGGCATTTAGTTATGCGTTTTTTGTTTTGGGTTTGAGCCGCCATTCAGTTTAACTGCCGCGCACCCGTTTGTCAATTAATTATTTGCCACACCGAGCACTTTGTCAAGGCTGCACCCTACCAGCGTAAGGTGTCACGTAGGGGCTTGGCAACTCGACATAGAGGAACAATATGTTACCAGTAGGTTAGTCACT
>LOND01001934.1:33296-58624 GCA_014220965.1 Paragonimus kellicotti | reverse complement strand
ATTTGTGTGACGTATGCACGAGAGCACCGTCCTCCCGGAAAATGAACCTCGCAAGTACGTGATAATGAGCGCCAAAACCTCCGCAGTGTGTTGGCATAAGGAACGGAATGTCGTTCTCCATCTAGTATGCATACTGACGGCTCGGAATCGACTGAACATTCATTCCAAAAGGCGTTTGCGATGCAAAATGTTGGACGGGTAGCGACACGAGGGTCCAACATCAGGGATTAATCGTAGGCCAAAGCGCCCCTGGAACTGACACCGCAGCAGGTTTTTAGAGGATCCAACGGACATGATCCTGGGGCCGCATACATTAATGTACTCTGCTCTACAAGACAGTACCCAACACTCGGTGTCCAACAACGTACTTGAGTTACCGCCCCACAGTGTGCCACACGTTTACTTCCCAACTAGATGGCATGGTGACCCGCTTCCCCAACGTTCAAGCTATCAGGTTCCACGTAGCAAGCCACCCCAATGTCAGATTCCAGGAAATCATCCAGTCTGGTCAACCCCGCCAGTTTTTACAAAAAGTAATGTATAAAAGGAACACTGGTTCGCAGCCCATTTTTTAAGTCGTCTTGGCACATACGCTAAATCTCACTGCCATGTTCCCTTTTTGCCGTTCCATCTGAGAGAAAATGGGGTGTCGGCTGACAATCAGTTTCTGTCAGTAACTACCAAAAAAATGAAGTCGTCACAGTGGTTTGAGTCAATGTTTTATGAGCAAGCGATGACACCCGGTTGCGTCTGCGCTAGCATTCTTGCGGATAGTGATTTACGGTAAAGAGCCATAACCACAGAGACGGTCCAACGCTAAAACACGTATTGGGGAAAACAGTACAGTCTCACAACGGACACACTCCTGAAGAATGATGCGCCTATAAACTCTGATTAATGTTAGATCCTCTTTTGGTTACTGACCTCATACGAAATGGGAGAATTGCATCACCGCACTGCGAAAAATACTTCTCCCACATTGAGACGTGACAAACAGTTACTGATAACACATCATTACGAGAAGATCATGATCTGTCACGGACGAGATAAACTATTTCATCGAAATACTAAAACAAGTCTCGATCACCTTATCAGGCAAACTGCCAGTAGATGGTGTAAAGCTGCTTTGTATTGAACCTTTGAAATCTTCCGTACATCACACAGTGTCGCTTATTGTACAAACATGTCACCATTAGTGAAGGTATACAGACTCCCATGGTACAACATTTCGATCTTACGTTGGAACTATTTACGGATAGCACGCAACCGATTCCGAAGCCAATGCGATTTGCACGCACAATCGTTCATCAAAATGTTGACACATTCAGATAATGCTAACTATCGTTGTGCGCGAGTGACCTGGAAACATCTGCTGACTGTGAAGCGCTCAGGTGTGATCCCCCACAACGTAATCAATGCACAAGAGTCTAGGCGGGCACACTTTGACTGAACTAGTGGCGTGCCAAGAAAGCAATGAGCACGCCAACAGCGACTGTCTGTCATGCTTATATGGGACGAGGGCCATCGTCAGGAGTAAAGTAGGCGCCATCAACGGAGAACGGTTGAAACAGAATCGTTGATTAAACCAGGCCCATGCACATTCACGGTCTCATGCTGAATGACCTGTTCGAGATTGCACATTCCTAATAGATTTGCACACGAACACCAAAGTTCACGTATTCGCATCCGGGGAGGTCATTACGGACAAAAAGTAGCTGGTTTTTTATGAACATTCAGGTTAACAATCGTAATTAAGGTTGTCTCAGACGGTTATCTCTGGTACAATGCAAGTATGGCTAAACAAAGAAAACATTTTTAACAGGAGGTCGGATTCTACAACCGCGCAAATCGCACGGACTAGTGGTGTGAGTGATACAGTAAAACTTCAGGCCACTGCACCAAACGTGTGCCGGTTGCATGGGTAACTCATGGATTATAAACCGTAAAAACGCCTGTGACATCTAACCTACGAAATTAAGGTTGACGGTCGATGTGATCCCCACTAGGTTACAAACTCCGTAATCGGCAGATATGGCAACAAAAAATCCCTGGGTTCCCACGATCCAAACGGTCAGATACTAGGCTGAGGCCCGAGATTGAACCGATGACAGGTCTGCCTGGAACGAACCCAGAGGGATGAGTGAACATCACAAGATTACAACTTCCCACGATATAGCCTAACTTGGATTGCTTGACTATTAACTGCGTCTGAATGGGAAAATCGAAAGCATGTTCGTGCATTTTGTTCTGGTGGAAACCAATTAGTATGTATTTGAAACACAAGGCAGATAAGTCCGCGGGTGCTTAATAAATGGTAAAGGGAAGGAGATGAAAAGCGTAGATACAAAGAGTTGGGAAACAATGGGAAGAACCCACGGCGACAGGGGCGAATAGTAGTTTGTTTACTGTGCTCACAGGCGAGAAGACGGACAAACAGATCCGAGAGAACAACAGACAGAACAATCGAGGAAATAGATCGGGAGTATTATTGGAACAGCACAAGCGAGTGTTACCACAAACGCCGACGATCGCGTTGTGACAGCAAAGTAGGACTGCCAATTTATTTCTGCATATATTAACCACACACACACACACGTCCGCACATATACACAATGAACAGGAGCCCAGAGCAATGCATAACGGTGGCATTTTGTGTACAAGTCTACCAAAAGTAGCGACGACATGAGCAACAACATTTGATAAAAGATGAAAAACAGACAAGGACAGTAACTGCATGCAGAGGGGCAGTCGAAACCAGAACAAGTCATGGCAGTAGTCTCACGGACGTGCTTTAGAGGTTGTCAGCCAGTCAATCGACAGGGAGTTTACACACCACGGCCGTAGTTTCCATGTGTAACCAAAGGCAGAAACATTGAAACGAAGGCAAGTGCCGTCTGAGCATAAACAGTACTGAAGAGGGCCTGAACGATGGAAAAGCCTAGATACAAGAAAACACGAGATACACATGGACAATGAAGACGGATGGAAAAAGGGTTTCGTATGGACTGATCATGATCGTGTGATAGCAGCCGTTATGATCGGTTGTCTCAATCGAATGCATTGAAGAACATTTTTAGGAGACCGGTGGAAACTGTTTGCTTCAGGTACTCAGAAGTGTTGTCCGTCCTGCAAATAGAGGGAGGGAGTGGAAACATAAACAGCAGTATGTGGGTTGGCAGTGTAGTGGAGGCATACAGTGGATGAACAAACCGTAACGAAACCGACACTTCGATAGACAGTTCATCAGCTGACCAAACAAAATCAGCCATTCTTTACAAGCGTTATGTAAACGATATCATATGTGTGGCAGATGAACCTAAAAGCTTCAGTGAGATACTGTTCATTTCAACTCTGCCATAAAAATAACACTCATCTTACTCTAGAACTTGAAGTACCCGCAGATCCGGCGTTCCTAGACGTGCCCATGTCTCGTCGCGAGGATGGCACGATACAACATACAACAAAACAACCTAGACGAGCCAGTAAACAAACTTCAATAGTTTCGCACCACTAAGACAAATGTCGAATCTAATCCGATGCCCCATAGACAGAGCTACCGAAATATGTTCGGGCGACACCAGTGATGAGGAAATACAGTTTATATTTAATACATCCGCTCAGAATGGCTGTCCGGAGGAGTTTATTCATAAAAATATGCTAATAAGCGCTAAGATAGACAAACCACAAACTGCAGACAAAAAGTCTGTTTATATTTCCTTGCCTTCAAGGGTGACAGCGTCGCTGAAAGCGTAACCAACAAGCTTAATGTGGCAATTAATAAAACATATTTCGCAGCTCAACTACGCGTTCAGTTTACCTCCACACCAGTATTGCGCTCCCAGTTGAAAGATATATTGCCTGTTCATGCCGCCTCTTTTTGTGTTTACCGTTTCGTTTGTTCCTGTGGAACAAGCTACATAGGCCGCACAACACGGCGATTATCCGAACGCATTCGGGAGCACCAACCGATGTGGCTGACGCGAGGATCGATAAGGCCCTGTTCGTTGCGATCGAGTCAAACCATCGAATCGATCCGACAGATACGTTCAAGCCAATCTACCGAATGTGTGGGATACAATCGAACAGGTCAAAGGTCGTATACTGTCAATTGCAGAGGCCATTGCAATTCGCCTACACTCACCATCACTGTGCGCCCAAAAACGGCTAGTCAAAACATTGAACCCCCATGGCCGTGTACAAAAACCTCAGGATAGAATGTCTGCATAGATATGACGCTTCCCCCGCAAACTTCGTACAACTCACGTGATCAGTATTATGTAACTAAGTCTCATGACCGAAACCGGACAGACACTAGTGATTGACATCTCTCTCCAGTGATATGTTATCTATCAACCCTACCTAATCCCTACAAATATGTTGTATTTAGTATGATGTCGAAACATCAAAAAGGAGTTTGTTTGCTACGCGTTTCGTATGATGCCTTACTTTCACTTACAGCTCGGTTGTTTGTTTGCAAGGTGTAGGCGCCTTGATGTTGTATGTTTGAATATAGACGTAGCTATTTTTAGTAGTTAGGTCCACTTCCCCTCCCCTCCTCTTTTTCTTCTTTCTTCCCATATAGGTTTTTCTTCTTCGTGGTTGTGTGGCAGTTAAGCATCAGTGTGAACCACTGATGTATTGCTGTCTATGATGATGATGATGATGAAATATGTTGGGTTTCGAGGAGAATACGTTTAATTAAGAGCGATCTGTGTGCCATCATTTTACGTTCAGAGTTAGCATGCGTGCAAATGCGGTATGGATTGAATCACACATCAGCTTCAAACTGACCGAACGGATGTCGCGCTGAGGTCACAGGACGTGGAACCCCCACCATACTCATAGCAAGAACATGCACACTGACCTAACACATGTTCACGGGCATGGTAAAACAGTTAGGATGGCTTCCGTTGGTCTTCGAAAGAAAACCCGTGCATGACACAAACCTTAAATCTGAATAGAAACGGCTCAGTAATTGTCAAGTTGGTGCAAAAGGACGAACAAACAAAACGCTTTCCATTCAACTCCGGAGGAGCGTTTGGAGACCCATCAGAGTAAGTTAGAATGGGCTAGCACAATGAAGTAAATATGACGGAGTTTAGACGGCCTTCTGAGTCAAAATCCGGTTTCACTTCTATGAACACTCAGGATATCACCTGTCTACATGATTGGTGAGAATGAGTCGAGACAAGTATGGGACAAAAATGAGACGAGTGCCAATACATCCGCCTTGTCTAGTTGGCCACATGCTTTAATAGAGGACAGAACCAAACGAACACTGAGTGACAGCGCAACTGACCTGGTCGTCTGTTCTGTCGTCTATTAGGAGGCCGTTGCTAGTTTCAGTCAGATTAGGACATTTGGCACCAACCCCGATTGCCTGTTTCTTACAGGGTGGTGGTGAGGCACTGTCCTGGCAACCGGTTCCGTTGACCAATTCGGCAGCATCCATCTCCGTTCCGTTCCGTCGACCACTGTCGTTCCGGTCGGGGGATGATGAATGCGGACGCTTCGTGGTCGTCAGTATAGGCCCATTTGATTGGACGGAGTTCAGTGCAGTACTGAGATCCAGTGAATGGAGGGAAATGTTCTTGCGGGCTGCGACAGTTGTGATCACTTGATTCACTGGGGGTCTGGGACGCGGCCGCAAAAGCAAGGAAGACGGGTCGGACAGACGAGCGATGATTGGCTGGGCTGAACAAATGGAAAACGAACCAGGAACGAATTGAAAGAAATGAGGTATCAGCAGCAGACAAAGACAGTGCTGAAGAGCATGCGAATGATTTAACACATGAGAAGGATAACGAAAGCGGTTAGGTCAGATGGTGCATGCAACTACAAAACTGAATATGGTTGAATAACGCGTGTGCTTGCACTCTGATCGTTTAGTGGTTGTCCGTGGTCGCCACTATACTAGTCAAAACGATCGAAACGTTTTTGGTGTAATTTAGAAGCTTCGAGTACATCCATTGCGCGCAGCAGTAATCAGAATCAAAACGGTGCTCTCTGATTCACGGTGATCTCCGGCATTCCAGGACTTACGACTGTTGTGACGGCAAAAGAGGCTTGGCCTGCAAAGTTGTGTATTGCACGAAATCAAATATAAGTTGTGTGAGAAGATGGGACAACGGAGGCGTACACTCGTTTGCACGGCTGACGTACATCCATACACACTGAGCAATAGCGCATTGTCAATCGCCTTGGTGACACTTCTATCCTAATGCACACACATAGTTCCAGTGGTTGCTTCTGGTCCCTCGTTTTCCTGACGTTGCGACCCGTCCTATAGTCCCAGAATGCATGCATTTTACTGCTCACAAACAAAGCTGCATGCTGCACAACAAAACGATGTAGATGCCGCGTCGGCAGTGGCTTACAACAATATTCGAGAAACAAGGAAACAAAAGATTCTATTTGAACAATTCAAGCTATACTGCTGCGTTCCAACCGATAAATGCACATAGGAGAAAACAGTGAGAAAAAATTAGAAAGTACAAGACCTCACCAGCAGTTTTCAAATCGTTGAGGGATAGGGCGTTTTCAGTTTGACTGCTGGCATCCACTGACAGTGTCTTTGAACCCGTGCTCCTGGCATGTCTAGCGGGACGACGTGCAAGAAGTAGCGGGCGGATGAGATCAGGACATAGGATCCGCGCCAATCGAATTATGGAGGGCGTCTTGAAGCATTGCGTGCCTCGAGAACCGCCAGCCAAAGCTACGGGCAAACCGATCCCGTCTGGATAACGAGCGTTAACAGCACTGGTCTGTCCAGAAACCTAAGCAAATGAGACGGTACGAGGGTTTGAGAAAATGTGGAACAATCGACGCTTGTTGACGGTAGCAGTTGATGCACCAAGATCCTATTTACGAGATATTTCACAATGTTCACAAGAACCATTAGACACTCGCGTTTACCACACTCAAGATGAACGAATTCGGAAACGAAGAAAAAAGAACCAACCACGTACGACGTGGTGGGTGGGACAACCGGTGAAGCCGAATTCGATAGTACTACAAGATACAAACCGTGTACGGACATGGGTAAGCAGGACAAAACCGATGTGCCTAAAACTGTGGGCTCAAACCAACTCACAAATTGCGTGAAGTAGACGATGAATGATCTCGTCTGACCCCTGATTGATGTTTTGTGTTTATACAGTTAGTGCACGTATGCACGGACGGAAGACCCAACGTGAATCGGTCTACTCTGTGCAGTTGGTGCGTGAGTGTGCATTCGCATGCAGCCACAATCACCACATGCGGTCGATAGCATCAGAGACTTGTTCACCACACCTACTGCGATCGATCGATTAATCGATATCGTCAATCAATCAGCTACACATCAAATTGACAAACATGGATCCACCGAACGACCCAGGCAGTTTGGTTTGATAAGTGATCATTTTGGCCTGACGTCAAAAAAGGATTCGGATGAATGTCGCGTAACACGAGGGGAAGAAGTAGAAGTAATGTAAATTCGGCTGGTTTGACACAAGACAGGGTTTGCGTATATTTGCGTACATTTCGGGAACAGTAACAATCGCGAGGGTTTACAAAACAATTCTGAAATATGCACGGGCTTGTATTCAACCAGGTTTACAAGTTGGCTTTATGAGTAACTGCAGTGAGATCGCCTTCAGCGGATATAGTCACTACTTCCGTCAAGCCTCATTTGAAGGAGAATGTCTAGGAATTGAGTCGATCGCACACTAAGCCAATGCCAGTACGTTGTAAGCCAGTCAGTCCTAGGTAGTAGGCGTACTCATAAATGTATGAGACCAAACACTTGAATATTGCATCAAAGATCTTGTGCCCATCAAAAACCGAAAAGGGTGGAGGGTGGTCAATGAAGTCAAGAAGATAAGGAACTGATATTTAACAGATAGCAGTATAATCTAAGTAGTTGCTAACCGTACTCAGAGAGCTTTGACATGTTGTCGTGCCATCTATCGAATTTTATGTCAAGAGCTTAAAACAGTCAAAAAAGTCGTCGGGTTTCCATTGAATACAACTGAAATTTACGTTCGAAATTGATGTGGACACTGAATCAGCTTGGCTCACAATGAAATAGACGAAAGAGCAACATAGTCCAATATGGAGATAGCGAGCTGTAGACCTGGTCTGGTGACCAGTCCCAGTGGCGGGATATACGGCCACAAAAGTATGAGTACAGTAGACTAGTTACTGCACTGTACAGACGTATCTATAGATAGTTGTGAAAAAACATTCCTGATCACTGTATCTCGTGTAATTTTTAATTTGAAAATCACACAGTAGACAATAAGTTAGTATACTGTATCCAAGAGGCTCACGCTAAGGTTGGTGTCAGATAAATGCCATTTCTCCGCACACTGTACTGTCAGTAAAAGCATCTTATCCACCCACGCCTCATAACCGAAAACGAAAAGGCATCGAGTATCTGGAAGACAGATAAATTAACGGGAAGAAGATCGAGTGATTTGCATAATCCACTTAACTGATCTAGATGTGTGAAATGCAACAGAATAGTGGAAGTGAAATGTCTGTGGAAAACTGACGAGATAGCACCAATAGTATGCGACGATACAGGCTATCTGAAAAATGACCAGATCAACTATCTCTTTAGATTCCAGAAACCGAAGAACACAACTATGGTGATAAACGTTGTGGTCACTTCAGGGCCTTGAATGCCTACAGAGGCTCCGTGGAATCAAAACGTCTCTGAGGAACAGTCTTTGAAAGAGGAGACAACTGTGTATATGTGAAATCTTCCAGTTGTTATAGCATTGAAAACAAAACACAGGCACAACCAGTTGAAGGGCTGTCATGAACAATCTACTACTTATAGGAACAGGGGAAAAGAAGTGAACCTAGCAAGAGGGATGATGCAACCTGCAAGTAAACAATGAGTTAATGTGCACAGGCTAGAACAAGGCAAAGTGAATGTTGACATTGTACGGTTGAGTCATCGATCAAGCAAGGACGAGAATGGAGTGATGCAGTGATAGATGTCATGTGCATACCACCCAAACCTCATTGTCGATCTTTTCCCGTCTCATCAATAAAATATCTCCTTTTTAGTTTGTTCGACATATATTTTTTACATGGTTATACGGCAAGAAGACATCAATGTGTTGTGAATAACGATGGTGTTGCTGCTCATAGAGGCACAGATATATCAAATAGCGCTACCAGCTCATTCACTCAGATCTAACTATGTATCCATGAGTTAGACACGCATGTACAGGATAAAACAAGATAGCTTACCACGGTTGTCGGAAACGGCCCGGACCTGAGAACACCCGCATCGACACTCGGGTCGGCATCCATTTCGTTTGATGTGGTTGATTCGGCTAGGGGATTCCGTGCAGCCGTTGCTCTTTCTGAGGAGAGGGAAATGTAGCATAGAATAAAAAGTAGAGAGACACTCTGACACCCCGGAGAGAAAAACATCCTACAGAACTGTGACACCTTCATGTAGTAGAGTGGAACCCATCATCATACAAGAAGTTCTCATTAATTATTGGCTTCATCCTAAGTAGCGCACATTACAATCATTGCAGAGGTGACTGATTGTGCGAGAATCAACGATGTATTAGCATTCATACCATGCCCAATGTTTTCGCTTAGCCTTCTTTTATCAAACGTCTCGGTTATTCCGTCATTATCGCGGTGAGTGACAGTCTGGATCACAGTACCATCTGGCCAGGCTGAAGACTGTTGTGAATAAGTAGAATAACATGGTAGGCACATGGAATTAAGTGTAATGCCAAGACCAAAGATTTATTCAACTTCTATCGTTTATGGTAATTTGGATGTGTGTGGAAACCAAGTGTTCAACTGTAGAGTAAACAAACACCAAGTGTAAATTTGTTAGTCCACGAACTGAGAGAAGTCGTCCGTTTTATTTTTCCCACCAGCCTGATATTTGATTCCTGTATCCTACCCACCTCGTTCTTATTTTATTGAACTAATTCGTCATTAATCGTTTGCGGCGCGAGTAGCCATCCTTGATCTGGCCTACTCGTGTGACTTTTCAACTTTGACCTAGATGCCTCCGTTCGGAATCTATTGGTTTTGTTGAGCGAAACCATCGTCATGAACGAGTGAAGTCTGTCTATCGTAGTTAATGGTGCAGTTATTTAACTGTATCGTAGAAATATTTAAGTCTAATCTTGTTTACAGTTTGAGGGTCCGTTTTCGAGCTACGCGTAGCTGAACGATCAGACGTGTATCGTTCTATCAAGTTTGCAGTTCACATACTGTTTGTGGTCATGCGACATTTAAAGCCCTATGGGGAGTGGATGTTGTCTGAATACCAGACCGAGCAACGCATCCCTAAATCAAACGAAGCAGTTAGAAGCGTACAGATTATGACGTGATTAGGCACCGTGAAGGTGTTGACAGCTAATCTGAGCAGGAATATGTAGGATGGTCCCCTCCATTAATCGGGAACGTTGGACTATACGATTAACAAGTGATATCCGATGTGTATGCACGCAACTCTGCTTTCTATTTATTAGCAATCAGCCAAAGTTCTACTTTCTGTTGACTATCTTGCCAACCAAAGCGAGAATATGTACACAAGAGTCATTGAAGATAAACAGGGCTAGACAAACAGGTCGACTAATCAAGTTAAAAGAAGAGACACAACAAACCGGGTTTGGACTTACGCCCCAAAATGTAGACCCCTGGGCTGCCTGTCAACCACCGAACCAGCAATATCATTTGCCAAGTTAGACGGCACTAGTTCAGTTAGCATTAGCATGAAGCTAGTTGTGATTGAACGAAACAACCGTCAGGAAAACGGTAGCTTGAGCTGGTTTTACGTCATTTACGCCGAGGAAGGGAGATGACTTGATGAAACTCAACTAGAACTAAAACGTTACATTACATTAGAGAACACAGAGCATGACGAACATGTTTTTGATGATTTATCATCAGGTCAATACAATCATAAGGGATATTAAAAATAAACTGAGGAATCTAGTTGGTCAAAATCAAGGTCACAACAATCACACACTTAATGGTTCACAAAAAGATGTCACTATTTGCGGTCCTGAACGCAGAATGGGTTTACGTGTCCAGTACAATGAGTGATAACATCTTTGTGTGTACTAATGAATGTGTGGCTGTTGTGACTTCGACTTCGACCAATCAGACATTTTAGTTTCTTTTTAATATTGCGTTGACCTGATGACATCGAAAACACGTGCGTCATGCTTCTTGTTCTATAATGAAATGGGAATTTTGTCATTACATTAGTTTGCAAGAAAACAGAAGGTGAAATCTTTCTATGAAACGACTCCAACAGCTCACGATCTATCAATCTAACCCACTAGACGGTGGAACAAAGACACCTTGCGAACAGAGCGTGTAGGTTAGATCTGATCCTTATCGTTGATGCACAGTGGGCTAGCCAGCTCGACCGTACTTCAAGACGAGTTTTGTCACTGACGCATGGGCGGTCATGGCGACCGAATGGACCATGAGTTGAAGACAACTTTGTTGATCGTCTCCCTCTAGAACACGACACTGTTGCGTGCTAATGGGTGAGCGCGAAGGTGCAGGTTTTACGTTAATTTGGTCACAGATGTTGAAAGACTATCTCTAAACAAGATGCTTTTAGGTTAGTGTTTTTCATACGTCGCACAAGTACACATTGTTACGCGGCAAGCCAGATTGGATTTGAACTGCGTGCTTTCAAGTTGACTTCACGACCACGTAAACAGAAGAGCAGCCCAGGAAGTTGAAACTGAAAACATCGCGGCCAAGATGCAAGCGTACGACAGTCCTAACTTAAAGTAACGCAAGATAACGTGAGCCTTTCGATGGGAAAATTTTCTTCTATGGGCTCAGGTCATGAAGCTGAATGCTACTCACATGAGTGATATGGTCACTAGTGTGGTCGGGTATGAAGATTCGGCCAGGTCCAGTGCTAAGCGGAAAACGTGGCGGTCAAGTCAAGTGATAAACACGTTCGGTGCTCCATCTGAGGCTATGCTGAACGCCCTCACCTAGGTGTAAACAACCCGAGACTTTCTGGCATACACGCAGTACCGGAAGTCACACGACGAAAATGCTGCATGGCGAATATGATTAAAAAATTTGACTGCACATGAGCCAAAGAAATAGTTCTGTCAATCGCACAGTACGCACTACTGACGACCTATAAAGTGAAGAAAAGTTAACACTAGTCTATTACTGTAACAAGTATCATGTTAAACACAAACCAGTGTATAATTACGCAAACTAGACTCGGTATCGAACCTTGGACTTCCAAGAAACCAGTACAGCCCGACGACAGACATGACATTTCACGATTGCAGCACGGTAATCATAATGAGGATTAAGACGAAAGAGGAGAGGCGCAACACTTTATAAGCTGCTGAACAACCAAGAACCGAAACAATTAGGAATGAGACAGATACAACATGCACAAACAAACACACACAAGCGGCAGACAGCACAAGCATGCTTACCCTGGGCCCGCTGTTCAGGGCAAGGGCGACCGCCGGACAACGGAGAGTTCGGACCGGAACCTGAACGCGCATATGAGAAGGACGAACACCGGTGACCCACAACGAACAGACAACAAGACAGGTGTGCGGACGCGGAAAACAGGCAGAATTCAACAGAAATAAGAAGCCGCTAGGTAGAATAAACACGTGCGCCAGAACTTAGTATCATTACAGCAGGGACGGTTTGATAGGAATACTTATGATATTCTGATTGGTAACTTTATATTCACCAGCAACATGGATGTACGTGTCAGCGACGAGCCCTCGAATAACAGTATATCTAGAATGCGATGCATAAGGCAACAAGTAAGACGGGCTGGAAGAATACAATTAAGCCACTGATCTAATCTAATCAGATGACATACCACAGAACACAATTTCAAATGCACCGTCTCAAAGAAGGTGATTTGAATTTTACAAAATCAGTCAACGAGGAAGGTCCCAGCAGAGTGCGATATGAATGGTGGAATGGGATACCCAGACCCACAAGCTGTCAGTAGAGTGGAAGGATAGAAAAATAAAACTCCGACGTGAATATAACGCAGATCTAGTATCACATATAAAAACAGATTAGTCGAAAAGCATTGTACTAATCGGCTCAGGGTAGCCGGGATACTGTAGGAGGACGCAGGTCCTCGACAGCCGACAACATGATTCACACTTTGATTATAAACTGAAGGAGTAACAGGTATAAAACAAGCTTCTAGATGTACATTTGAGAAGCTTACCTTTGGGTGTGAGGTTCTGCAAGCCACCGTAGCGTTTCCAGTAGGTCCAGCAACTCGAGCACAACCGATAGAGGAGATTTTGCGGTCCCCAAGCATACCATTGGGATGAAGACGTGGCTTCAGACACGGGATGGTGAAAAAAACACGATGAGGAGCCACACAAGAACAGATGTTCACAATGAATTAATGGAGTCGTGGAGAAGTGGTCAGGCTTGCTTACTGGACACCACTGAATCTCCACAGTAAGATGTCGCACTGGCCCAACTAAGCCCTACTTGGCGCGCAGTCTGAGGCACAATAACGAAAAATTTGTCTTTCCATTTCCGTGATGACAATCGGCAATCATCGTTAAGTATGTCTCGTTGGAAAGCCGTGTAGGTCAGCAGAAAAATGTTGGTTGTGCACACAATGCATGTGAAACAGGAACAATTAACTTCTTTTGGGCGATATTGTGAAACAGACTGTTGCGGATACCACGAACTTGTTTGCGATAGTTTAAACCGTACGAATAGGGCGTTGCCCTCCAAAATGTACGTTCAAAACAAAAGATGCCCAGATGCATCCAAAACTCACATAAGGGAAAATGAAAAAGTTGGTTTACCAGATCAATCGCCAGCGTTCCAAGATCAGACAGAAACTTGCTAACCAAACCACGTATCGTAACGCATACCTCACATCGGAACCTATTATTCTATCACATTTGTAAAACTTGGCCTTTGCGAGTCAAATGTTTGTCGATTATTTGCTAAGGACAGTCACGCTTCGCGGAGTCAGCAGGCGATCAACAATTCTGTCCCAGAACGGAGCTTCGGGAATAGCAGCTTGAACATTTCTGCATTTGGCATCAGTTCCCGGCACCACGACCATGTGTCGTTTATAACCCAATAGCTTGGTCTATGAACTTATTTTTTAGGGTTGACAGCGGCTGAAAACGAGTTAACGGCAACCAAAGAGTGGACGAACAGGCGAACGTGAAAGATCAATCCTGAGGCCCCTTGCCTGCCGACACAACACGTCTCAAACATGGAAACCACAGGGTTTTGTAACACCTACAACAGAATGCCAGTTAAGTGTTGTACTTGCAAACGTGACATCTGAGCAAACGGCAAACTGAAGCGGACGCACACGATAGGAAGCCCAGTCCAGGTGATCGTTCCAAATTGCATGACAGCCTTGAACAGAGTGGTGTCGGTTGTGATCGGCTGCTACATAATCGAGTTGTGTCCATGGCTGAGATGAATAAGGCTGTCTAAATGTGGCGAAGTGCCTTTGTGCTGAAGTACAGTATACTAAATAAAGAGATCGTGAGATGCAGGCAGTCGCAACAATATTTCACCGTTTTCAGTGCTCCGACACCAAACATGCCATCCAAATGCTTCCTTTACGGAGCAACACAATCGAGATGAACATTCAAGTCGCTCGCTAGTAACAGGACGTCCGAGCATTTCTTCAGAAGGTCGGTGAACAGACTACGTTCCAAAACAGAGCATTGTTTACTTAACTGAGGTCCAATGAACGGTCGTTTGCGTGCTGTCGGCCTTAGTATATGGGTAAAAACCGGCGAACACTCCAACGGAGAGTCGTTTAGATATTCACGCTCGCTACCTACCTCAGCAAACAAAGAATTCAGACGTCAAATAAATGAACGATTATATTATTAGGAGGCGTTTAACGAGGCTACACTGTTGCGATAGCAAAAAAACTTCGAGAATACCAGTCGCTACTTTCAAGGTGGTCATCGGGCGTACTAGTAGGCGTTACGTTGGTTCACCGCATCGGTCTGCTTGCTAAATGTTCAAGCACATCAAACGGTTAACGACCAGACAAGCAAAAGTTTGCCTACGCCTATGGTCTGGGTCTCATCTATGGCGAACCAAATACACGAAGACGTGAATAACATACCCGCACAGCCTTCACAGCCACGACCAGCTTTGTCCGAACCATTGTACAACACGGATGGACTTGGCTTGCTGTAATTAGGGATGTAGACCTGTTTGAGTTTGTGCTCTTGTGCGGCCAGTTTGGTACGCCTTTGTCGCACGTACCGATCGGTGGTTTTCCAAAAGTAGTACAATTCAACTAGCGATTTGTGTGTTTTCCAGGGCAAGTAGTCGGACAGAATGTCAGGAAACACTTTGGAATATTTGTCCAACGCTTCTTCGAACAAATGAGCTTCGCTGGGCGACCAGTCTTCCAGCTGGTCTCGGCAAACAACCGGCTGTCCACCTGAAGCAGACAGAAAGGAATAACACAAAAACCCAAGTTTATTATTCAGGTTGAAACAGTATAACCCTTCAATAAAATCAGTGTTAGGTTAACATCCCCAAATGATGAGTCTGTCGTCATGCGAAATACACGGTTACATGTGGGTTAGGTACTGTCAAGTAATCCCAGATTAAACACGAACGGTCGCGGTACCGGGGTGCCCATCCGCAACCAAGTGATTGGCGGACGGGCGTCGTTATCACGGAGCTGTCGCAAAGTCGCAGTATCGCATACGTCTGACGTCACCTGGTAGTCATCGTTCACGAAACAGAGTTGCGATAGGCCACATTAAAACCGTTTAACTTACATATCACAGTGATGATTGCTGTCCCATGAAACACAGGCAGATGGCAGACTGTCAGAACGCTTTTTAAACTAGCTCAAAAGTGAATTTGGAAAGTACACTTTAGGATTGAATGAGACTTCTAGTGGATCTTATACAGGTGAAGAACTGCAAGTAATAGTCCTAACATAAAACGAACCAGACAATATGAGAACTTGAACATACCAGGAAGGAGGAGACTGATAGCAACCTTAATATCATAGTTAGCTTTGTGCAACAGATCGTGTGCATACTGCCTGGTGATATCACGTCCAGCGGATGCGGCGGCTCCCAGAAGTAGAGGCTGGCGGGTCGTGGACGCATTGTCGTAGCCTCTACCTAACGTACCGACGGCACGTGCCAGCAGGCAAAACATATCCACTTCCTCGTTGGTCAAAATGCCAGGCTGCCATACAAGTTCTTCCAGTTTGCTCGAAAAACGTGGGTCAGTCTCGGCTGGGGGGAGGGAGAAAATGAATCGAAGAATGGCATACACGCTAAGGTGTGAGAAGGCTACCAACTAATCAATACATAAGAGGAAATGTAAAAAAAACTAACATCGAAAGATGGTGTATTTAATGACATTTCAAATCCGCACTGGGATCTGCCGTCTAACGAAGTCTACAAAAAATGGACAGGAATGATTACAAGACTCAGCCAATGAAAACCAGACAGGTATGCAGACTACACTGTTCCCGCCCCAGAATTCCTGACTTTTATTTTCGAAAACAGATTGATTTACTCTCAGAATGAACACAATAGTTGGTTATCTCTACTTGCTTTGCGGTGCCGACCGCGCAAATGAGTTTCGCTGAGCGTCCATAAGTCACCCACCTAAACAGTGCTCAGCGTGCGGGGTCCAGTCGAGTGAAGCCGCGATACACGCGAGGATTCGTGCGGGAAGTTGAAGAATCGACATCGAAACTCGACAGCAGACCAATAACCGCGCATTAGTCAGTTTTCGCTGAAGGATGCCAACATTCCCCAACCACCTTTGTACACAATTCCTGTTAACAGTAGACTCTGCGCCGTCCGCTTGGCGGGTTCTGTTAAGGCCAGCTCTAGATGCAAAACCTTCAGAAATCTTTTCATTGTGTCTGCTTATGCTCCAACTGACTGTAGTGACGCCGGCGTCAAGGACGCCTTTTATTCAGATCTGGCCGCTCTCCTTCGGTCGACATACTTTAGTATGCGCCACAGGGGTTCGTGGGTCGAACAAACATTGGAATCTCGGAGAAATCCCTGGAGTTGTTGGAAGCTAGACGGAACATTCCTCCTGGCAGTTCATATAACAACTTTAGAATATCCGTACGAAACTGAAACGTAGCCTAAACGCTGATCGTGGGACTTGGTTAACGAAAAAAACTTAAGGAAACCGCTTTTGTTTCCGGGAACATTGGCGCTCTCTTCAGGCTTATCCGTGCTACTGGTTCCAGACTACCGTCTGTCACTGAAGCTATTAACGAGGTAGATACGGCACACTCGTCTACAATAAGTCCAGAAGATTAGAATACTGAGAGAACGCTGAGAGTCAATTTGACTGACCTCCTGATTCTACTGTGTTGTTGCCACAAACTTATGACACTGCACCTATGACGGTTGATTTAGCATTATCCAGAGACTGAGGTCCGCAATTGTACTTCGGTTAGCGAATGCTTCCACTTGTGTGGACGACGGAGACCATCCCTCCGTGCTGGGGTCACTCGATAATAGTTCCCATATTCAAGAAAGGAGCCCGGGGCTCTTGCGAAAACCATAGGGGAATTAGTTTGACCCCAGTCATTACTAGGGTTCTGGCATCCATTATACTTCGTCGACTGACTACAGCTTGAGAGGCAGATATTGAGGAAGAACAGGCAGTTTCGCCCTAGATAGGGATGCATCGATTAAAATTGTGCTCTGCGAAAAATTCTGCGGCAGCGTTATACGTTTAACTTGCCAGCAATCAGCGCTCTTCTCGAACACAAGGTGCATTCGATTCGGTGGATCGATCACACTTTTAGAATCACTTAAACACTCAGGTGTACCAACAATATATTTGAACATAATGTCGGCCTTTTATTCCCATGCTTCAGCTCACATCGGAGTGTATGGTGAATTGTGACAATTTTTGGCATCTGGAGCAGCATACGTCAAGGCTATCCACTCTCACCGTTTTTGTCCATTGTTTTCATAGACGAAATAATTAGAAGACTGTCTGTGGCACTCACAAGATGCCGGCGTGGACCTCCTACCTGGTGAAAGACTGACTGATCTTGATTATGCTGACGATAAGGTATTGCTGTTTGACAACTTTCAAGCGGCACAAACAACACTGGACGCTATTTCGCGTTCTGCTAAATACTTCGGAATGCGCTTTGCAGCCTCAAAATGCAAAGTGCTTCTGCAAGATTGTTGTGATTACGTAGATTTAATGTTAGATAATGAAGTCATGGAGGTTGTTGACCGGTTTGTATACCTGGGAAGCTGCATCAGTGGTGGCGTCGGAGGTGTAGGGAATGAAATAGAAGCGCGTATTTCCAAGGCTAGGGCGGTGTTCGCTAATCTGGGACACCTGGCAACAGAGAGGTATCTCTGAGATTTAACGATCACGCATATAAGGCGACATTGAGGGCTGTATTACTTTACGGCAGCGAAACCATGGCCACTCAGAGTAGAGGACGTGAACCGTCTCCAGGTATTTGACCACCGATGTCTGCGTTCAATCGCTCGTATCGGGTGGCACCAGCGAGTAAGCAACGAGGAGGTTAGGAAGCGGGTGTTTGGCACTGATTGTCAAACGAGTTCTTTCGTTCAGTCCTTACATTTGCACAGACTTAGATGGCTAAGTCATGTAATAAGGATACCAGCCTAGTCGTCTGCCACACCGAGCACTGTTTACCGACGTTGCGGCCGACTGGACAGACGATGACCTGATGTAGGGAAATGAAATCGTTCACGAAAGGGTTGGTCACTGTAGATCGGGTTCGTCTCCCGGGCTGGGGCCCTCGCGACTCACAGAGTCGGTGGCTTGAGACGTTAGGTGAGATGGCGGCTAATCGAGCTCAGTGGCGTGAATGTTGTCGTTGTTTGGCCAAGTTGTCTGTGAAATGAGTGCATATAATGAAATGTCGCGGGGCAGTGAAAGCCGTAAGGAAGCTGTCTTGCTGATGACGCCTTACTTTCACTTACAGCTCGGTTGTTTGTTTGCAAGGTGTAGGCACCTTGATGTTGGATGTTGGAATATGGACGTTTTTTAGTGGTTAGGTCTTTCCCGTCTCCTTTTCCCCCTCTTTTCTCTTTCTATACAGGGTTTCCTTTTTTCATGGTTGTGTGGCAGTTAAGCATCAGTGTGAACCACTGATGTATTGCTGTCTATGATGATGATGATGGGGTGCGCTTGGTGGCGATCTCCGAAACCAGGTAGACGACAATTACCAACCTTGGTTAAAGGAAAGGTCGACGCTTTCATAGCCCGTGACCATGTCATTGTTTGGCCGCTTTTCGATTTCTTCCGACCAGCAGTAGGTGAATTAAACAATGTATCGTACGGTGGACGCTCCGTCGGCATGCGGAGTACACAAAGCAAACAACGAACACTGTGTTGCTCACATAGTCAGACCAGTTGATACAGGCGGAGACAATGAGGATCAGATACCGAGAGTCTATATACCTCTTCCACACGAATGGGCCAGGCCCCTGATCTATAGGACAAACGTAAGAGTACAACCGCATTGTAAAATCTACCTTTAATCGATAAATGGACGTCCTTGAAACGTCACAACTGAAGTATTGACCAATACGATAAAAAAAGCCTTCGATATAACTCATAAGCCTGACGTAGATTTGAATACATCCACTACACGCGTAGGTGATAAGAATCAAACAGCAACTATCTTATTGCAGTGCGCCCTCAGGCTAGGCAAGTCTCTCACTGCCAGATGAGTCAGACTGTCGACTCCGGGTAAGGTCCCCCAAGAAAATGCTCTTTCCTGCTGCCTCGCAGACTTTTGAGTTACAGGCTTCAGCCGAGGTCCTTCAAGTTAGTCCCCTACGCAGCATAAACGACCTGGAAGTAGCTCTGACAGACCAGTCCACTCATTTTCACCCACTTCTTCCTTTGCTACTATTAACTCTTTCTTCGAGACGAAACGTTTACGCTGAGCGTCACAATTAGAACAAGAATAAAACAGATGGTTGCCTATGCATGCCAATCACTTCGATACAAGCTATGCCAACAAGCAAAACAGATGTGGAGGATGTGGATCTCAACATAATCGTGTAGCTAAACACGGTTCAGTATAAAAATCAGGGCTTTTTCACACGCTTCAGATGAGAAAGGAATGACCATGCAATGTGTATCGCACAGCCAGAACTCCCCATTCGATAAAACATCCATGGCCAAATGATCAGACAAAAAAGTCCACTAATCCATGTCCACAGTGGATGCATAAAACAACACTATATACTACAAATTACCACGACAGAGACCTAAAACCATAAGACATACGGAATGTATGAAAACCTTCGCAAATGACCAGTTAATTGGTGGTGAAAAGCAACGTATTACTCGGATGGATCACTTACAGCATTTGAGTAACGGTTGAATTTCGGATTGGTGGTCCGATCCGATACGCATCGCGCCACGATCTTCCTGAAGAGTCTTCAACGATGGATCGTAAATGAGCTTGTAGTAGAAAGCATCTTCACGCGCTAAGTAGTTCGCCAGCGGCTCGGCATCATTGTACAATGTGACGGAACACTTGCCTGAAAGATGGAACATAACCATGAGCGATAAGCTGAACTGCTAAAAGGACATGATAGAACAGTGCGTCTGACCACATACTTACCACGAATGTGGGTGGCCGGAAGGCATTCGATCTGTCTGGAGAGGAACAGCTCGCGGTGTTTGATTCGGTGCTTGTCCAAATCGGCGACAGAGCTTGATCGTTTGCTTGATTCATTGGTGGTACCGGCGGATTTACCATTTGCATCAGAATCCTCTTCATCAGAGTCGTTATCATTTACATCTGGGAAAAGAAATAGCAATCATAAATTCCATCAGAGCAAGGAGGGCAAAGTCCTGGATATGTGCGAACAACAATCAGCAAACATTGCAACCTCCAGTCGAAGCACTATCGATCAAACCAGTTAGACACAGAAGACGTATAAGAGGCGGTCACGAATACATAGCAGACCTTATTTCACATGTCGCAAGATAAGGAATGCACATACGCTGAAAACGGGCTTTTTGTGAGCGGACTATTGATGTCGATCTGATCCGGTTATTTCCCTCCACCAGTGAAATACAGTCACCTCAATCTAGCACCGATGAGTTGGATACCAGATAAGCCAACCAAGCCGAACAGATCGGAGGACGGATGCAGCAAACAGAATTTGTTGTACAGATTCTGACGAATGGCGTAGCGGTGATCGCTACTGGACTATTGTGAGGGTAAACATTTTGCAATGCAATTTCGATTGTTTCACAATATGCGAAAAACGGAGAAACAAACAAACTTTTTAGGTATCGAGCTTTCTCATCACTATTTCTTGGGAGTAACGAGCTGTTGTGAGGTATACGCAATACCTGACTGGTAGTTCAGTAGAAAACGGAAAAATCAACAGTTGGTTTTGCGACCTACGTCCCGCTGTTTTCATTTATCGCAAGAGTCAGCCTGGTAAAAATGGAAATGGGGCCCTCATCACAAGGTCGCAGAAGCTTCAGTCGACTCTCACTATGACCAATGCTGACTAGTTAGTACCCGATGGTTACGGATACAATGGAGGTGAGGCAGGCGACCCGTGACGGCGTTCACGTATTATTGGACAAAAGAACGGACGCACCAAACAGACGTTTGTCGTTGTGCCTGGAAACGTACACGGACAAATGCGCGTACGACAATGTCTACATATGGGTGTGGACGCACCGGCAAAACAGGCGTGGTAAAATCGAAAACAAGATGGCCGTCCCTCGCGAATCGACATGACGGTCCAGAGAATAGATAAAGTGCGCAGCCCGGGCACGAGAGAAAGTGACCTTGAAGCGAGAGCATCAATCGATAAGAGCGTCGGACTGCCGTCACGTAAGCAAAGCCTAATAGCACTTGACTATGACGGGCGTTAGTGCTGGTGTCAGAAAGGATGTACGATATAAACGTATGCGACATCACAGGATCGGAAAAATAAAAATTAGAACACGATGACAAACAGGATAATTGAGCTGCAGCACATCTTATGGGTTAGAGGGGGTAGGGCCCAGTAACGTTACAAATAGCAGGGGACAGTGAGGACTGCATAAAATTTTAATTTCGTCAGGTTTGCCTCAGGTTCGTTCATAGGCTAATTTCGTTCCCGGGCACTCTCACTGTCACAACGGACATGTACAAGAGATATGACCGCTTGACCGAATTTCCGACCGCTCGTATTTTACTAGGCGGTGCGGGATCCACCACTTCAAGCGATACATGTTACGTTTAACACGAAAAAGACCACATGAAATAACAAACGTATCACACAATGGGAAAGAAAATACAGGGACTACGTGAGGTAAACAGGCAGAAAGACGAGTTAAAAAAAAAACATTACGCCCGTCACACAGAGATTCGCAACATGGGGGTCAATGGTTAGTGGTTATCGTCATAACAGACAGTGTTCTCAACTAAACGTGACCAATGGCCTCGGAACCAATGCCAGGAAGCTGGAAATGTCTTACTGAAGCAAGTTTCGGTCTTCGCATGCCGAATTTACCCCACTTTGTTCTCAAGCTCTCCGACTTTCAGGCAACCGACTACCATCCGCACGGGTAGACGCTGTGCAATTCCGAGCAGTCGTTCGACATCTGTGATTCCACAAGATTCAAACATCCGAGCCTTCTCCTGAAATTCCGGCGGCAAGTTCTGAATAAACTGTTCCCTTACCAATCTATCCTTCGTTTACTTATCAGCTTCCGGCAGACCGAAAGTCAACTGTTGTAATAAATGTTGACAGTACACCAGGGGTGTCTTGAGTATCGCAAAACCCAGCGCCATAGAACGATCCATTGCCCGCTGTCGGTCTTGTTCCTTGGTGAATCAGTGTCGTCAGTGTTTAATGAAACGAGGTGGCAGTCTTTGCCTGTTTACTCAAGGCATAGACAGCCTTTACCTGTCCGGTGAGCAGTGTCCCAGTGTTGTCAAAAGTTGGTTTGTGTGTGGCTGACGCTTCTGTCGTGGGTTTTTTGCCTGCCATTCCTCGTCCGTTGGTCCGATTTCGTTGAGCGATGGCTCGTCCGGTCGCCCATGTTGTCTGTAATCTGCTCGCTGTGGGCTTTTAGACGTACTTTACCGCCACATTGAGGTATTCCACCGAGTGTTGGAATATTCGCGCCTCGCGTCATTCGTCATAATCAAACTTCGCGATCCCGTCGTAGCTGTTTCTGGAGTTCAGCACGAGCAGCTGTGCGAACGGAATTACACCCGCTCCTAAACGGAACATTCCAACGAGCGTTGAAAGTTCGAGCGATCACATGAAAACCCAGCAGTTGGCACCTGAACAAATGACAGTAGCACAGTAGATGGTGCCACACTTATGCAGTGCATGTGCTTGATTTTGTTTCTGAGGATATTTTAATACCGCATTGTCAGGAATCATGTTGAAATTCTCATAGACGCTAGTAAAACTTGTCGCATTTAGCCAGTTAGCTTTATCACTACGCTGTGATCCCGGCTTCACAACTTCAACATCTCTTTTGGCAACGTGCGGGTTTATTTGCAAAAAAACGTCTTCATGACAATGGGTAGTACGGTGATTGTTGCGAATTCAGCGTGATGGGGTTCCTAAGCAGGTTGCAAACGTTGTATAGGAACACAGGAGTGTTTTGCTTCAGGTAAAATGGAGTAGATGTCCAAAAATGACTCTTCTTTAATCTCCGAGGACGGGTCAAACAGAAAGTTTGCTATAATAACATAATAATTATAATAATAAACAGACCACTATTAGTCAACCACCCCCACATGTTGGGAAAAGGTTAACACCTGTCTCTTATACACATGCTGAGATGCGACCATAAAGGTAGTGGTCACTGCGAACAGTTTTGATGGACAAAAAGTCCCAGTATCAAATTAGTTCAAGTACGTAATAATGTATTCCATTCTGGCGCAACAACTTTGACAAAGGCACATTAGGATGCTAATAAGATTTCGTTAGCACTAGATGGACGAAAGAGTGGCATACCGTTCTCAGTGTCCCAGACACTGCTTGACTGGATGGCAATATGGTTGCATAGCGTCATGCAAACCTTACCTATTATCTCGACTTACTTATGCCCGTCGTTGAAAATCATTTTATTAGTGACTTTAGTACATCTGACTAGTCAACAGTCGCATACCTTCAATACGAGCCGACATTACATCAAAGTTTCATCAAGTTCCATGTCCATCAAAAACTGAAGGGTAACAGGACTCCGCGTTATCCAGATGTATATAAACACAGTAATCAGTTACCGTTTATTGGCTTCCTGATAGGTTACCATCGTATACTTTCGACCACGTCGCACTTACAAGAGAGGTAGTCGGATCGTCCACAACCAATTGTGCAATGACTTATAAACCTAATTTCTTGGCGAGTGACAACAAATAGCTAACAGCAGAATATAAACGTCAGAGACTAGAAAAATACGTTGCGACGTTCTATACCTTTTCCAGTTTAAGCTGTCTTGACATCAATTTAGGGCGTTCGAGATAACTGGATCTAAGCAGCCTAACTGGGTTTACCGGCGTGACCGTATCCTCCCACTTTGTAAGAGCCAGCCAACCTCTGTTATTCATTCTACCCGTGCGAACCCGGTCGCCGTTGAAAACCAGCTAACCAAAGTGGAACATCTTAGATTGAAATGGAGAGATCCTAGTCTGGAAAAGGGTAAAGATAATCACGGATAACACCATAAAATATACTTGAAATACGGCACAATACCCGTTCGACATACCACCTTTTGCCTGAGGGATGATATAATGGCACTACTGTGAAGCTCCTTACAACTGCTTTTCTGGCCTTAACCCAAAGCGCATAACGTTATTAGGAATTCTCTGATCCAATCACACTGCAATGCTGTAAACAATCAACTCGACATAACAGATTGGAGTAGGCCGGTGGTTAAATGAATTAGGAAACCCGACGAAATATGTGCACTTACCAGGATGTTCGTAATATAGTAGTGGCGCATTGAGGGTACGTCACACAAAGACTTTCATAAGCACGTTGAAAGCAGCTCGATAGCCAATTAAACGTAGTTCGTTGATACTAAATAGCAGGTTTGGTGAGATCGGAGATTTCGACCTGCCTAGGAAGTCCTAATCGCGGGGTTATCGATTGGAGTTAACAGACAGTAACTGTGTCTCCTATCGAGACGATCGGGCAACCTGATCATTACTCACAAGCGAAAGTGGTTGAGCGTTCACATATGATAATTCGGTCGTGCCTAATGTGAGGTCAATGGCGCAGTGGTAAACACGGTTGCCTGCTCATGAAAAGCCTGTCTCTTATACCCGTCAGTGG
>LOND01001932.1:48860-71303 GCA_014220965.1 Paragonimus kellicotti | reverse complement strand
TTCTTCGACTTTCATTCTCGCTACCGTCAATCACTTCGTTCTGACATGACCTTGACTATTAGGCCAGGGATCACCTCGTAAAGTATAAATTGATGTAGCTGCTCAGTTTTTATGACCGAATTTTGGAGATTACGAGAACTATCTTTCCAAAAACATGGGTCACATGCTCCTTCATCAAATAGAAGTTTTCTTCATTGGTATGTTTCTTTTGTTGCTCCAGTCACACAGTTCGCGTGTTGTACTTTTGTTAATTATGCATATGATGTGCATTTGTGTATCGCCTTACAGCATGTACACTGATGGCGCTCACATGAGCGTGCTTCTCACAGATTCGTTGAGAAGTATTCCGTTATCCAGTAAAGTTTGCTGAAACGCTAGAAAAGACAAACTTTCTTGGATAGATAGAGATGACCTGGACACTGAAAGTCAGTAGACATGACTAAGCGAGTACCTGCAAACGCCATTTGAGATCTTTACCCGACCTCGGCGACACCCCCTAAGCTGCCAAGGGCCGTCACCGTTCCATCGGGAGCTAGGGATGCGTCTCCAACAACGGAATCCGAGCCAAAGAATACATATATGTACGCCACAAAACATGCAACCAATTGAGCAGACTTACAAACGTACGAAGATCGCCTGTAAGCACAAACAGCTGCAGCTCCAAAAGCTTGTATGATCACTTGAGGAAAGGGGCGAAAACTAAACTAGTCGTCACTATTCTCGTCGGATGGGCTGGAGCATTGGAAATAGCAAAAGCTTAAACGGAGGTCGAGGCCGTTACGGCAGAACCGTCCGCGAACAACACGTAGAGAAATAAAGACCACTGGATTCAGAGCAACACTTCATTGAAGGTTCTACGGCACTAATTTGTGAGCAACAAAAGGTGTGAAACACTCGGCTGCCTACCCCAACTGGTATGGTCAGTATCAACAGCAAAAATGTGCCGTACATAAAAATCAACCGTCTAAAGTCGGGCAACCATTGTAAAATGAAAATAGAATGTTAACTCACAAGTTACTCTGATAGTGCTGTTCTGTTTGAACAGGCATAAGTTCACCTCCGGTAAAACATGCTAAATAAAAGCACATAGGTTACACGGTGACGTCCAAGTGAGTACAGCAATATTCAAGGATAAGCGCGTTCTAAAATACCCACTGAAGTCATGAGAACGACAAAGTAGCGAACAAGACTTGTTTTCCGTGTTTGATCATCAGGCTAATTACAACACAATAAATATGAAAACAGTAACTGGGGTGAGCCAGAAAAACGGTCAATAGAGGTTATGGACGGCGTGTTTGTTATCAGTTACGCAATCACTGTTCCAAATCGTGGGCTTGATTGATTGTGGGCCGACGGGAATTAAGCGTCAGCAAGTAAGTACGGAAGTAAGGGTAAATGAGGGATGTTGCGAGGGAGATATATAAAAAGGGGACAAGTATATAATTCTGGTAAGAGCTCCATACAGTGGCTGTTTTTACTTTGAACTATACAGTTTTTGGACATATCCAACTCCCTTTGTGCTCTCAAGTTCTCAGCGTTTAACATGGAGAAGATCAAAGGCCATCAGTTCACAGTGAAACTGATGAACCTCATCCCCAAAAGTCGCCCGGCCCAGATGGTTTACGCCTTGTAACCTTGAAGGAACTTACATATGTACTTGTGGCTCCGCAACTTAGACCAAGAAATAGGACTTTGCACGAGTAGCTGAAGGTTCTCACCCTGCAGAAGTCACCCTACCCAGACGGTTTGCAGTCACTGGCACTGGAGGAAACTGCAGGTGTGCTTGTAGTTTCACTGGCTCGAGTGTTCGGCTCGTCTTAGCAAAAAACCAAATTGCAGTTGAGTGGCAAGCAGTACTCACCTGTCTTATGCATAGTGTTAGCATTCGAAATCTGCCAGTCAGCTATCGACCGGTGAATCTTTCTTCTGTTGTTGATAGTACCATGGATTGTTTACTTAGCAAGAGGTTCCGGGCATATTGGCAGGCAAACGGGTTGCCGCACACCCGCCAACACAGTTTTCGTCACATCCGCTCCTCTATGACCGACTTACTGTCAGAAGACCACTGAGTCGAGGCTACTACCAGTGATGCATCAACATACGCCATTCTTGTGGACTTCAGCAGAGCTTGGTATCGTTTCACGTTGAAGGCTTCTAAACGATTTTGAGGCACTAGATGTCATCAATCTAATCTTGGAGATGAACGACTTTCAGCCGTAATGCGGCGAATCACTTGGTTGCTTTGTGTGAAGTCAGACTCCTCATATATTGGGGGAGGTGGATCGCATTGCGTTAAGAAGCAGCGGTCTAGTCCTGGAAGCCCTAGCTGCTGTTTGCTCATTTATATGCTGTAACTGAAGCGCATGCGACCAGAACTTAAATGAGTCCACGCGTGTTCAGGCTGCAACGCTGATGACGCGCAGGTTGGGCGCGTCATTAAATCGGTTAAGAATATGCGAGGCCTACTGTTTAGGACCGACTTCTTGATAAATCGCAATAAAGTGGACTTTTAGATGGGTATTGCCAGTGAACTCCCACGAGGGTGCGTATGTGCATAATAGGAAGATGAACGGAGTGGGCGCTTACCACACGGATGGATAACTGTTCAGTAGACGAAAGGCAGAATTAAACGCGGCCCCAGATAGTTTTTGTGGTCAGCAGCAGTCGAGACGCGGGACAACACTGACAGGACCTGTACATGGGCTCGTAATGTACCAAAGGCGATCTAATCATTTTTTGGCAGACATGAGCCTAAAATATTCGTTTATCGCAGACATTAGACCACTCCTAAAGTACAGGGACGTGGGACGGGCTAGATGCCCTTGCACCAGTCGGAACGTTGCAAAAGTTGGCCGAAAGTTTCAAAGGAACGCGGTGGAAGATCTTGCTAGAGTGGAAAGAGGGAGACTTAATGACCAGAGCTAAGTAGATCTCGCTCTCATACGGTTTCCTCGAAGTCGCCTCGGTATGTGGGGGAGATTTTGCACAGGCACGCAAGAATATCAGAGGAGAAAGCTAGGTGCTACACTGCTGGCGTGGCAGTAGCCAGCTACAGGAGTAGTGACGCCTGAGCGTGGAGCCGTCATTTTGTGCTCTGAAAAAGGCAAAACGCTAACGACAGTACGCATGCAATTGCTATCGTCTGCTCTTGTAGGGTAAGCCAAACAAGTGAGCGCGCCTTTGGTTTTTGTGGCCGTACGTTTGTGGTATCAAGCATGGCACACTGAGCGACGCTCGATAACTTACGAATGTGGCTGGGCTGCTCTGGGTGGATGCCTCTATGGGCTGTTGATCTGGCACAGCCCATACTCGTGCCTACGGTGTATAGCATCTTCGCATCATATTTTAGGACTAACGTCAGTTGTTGGGACTGAAGTGAGCGGCGTGGGAATGGTTATAGTTGCGGCACACAAGGATCGTGACAGAAAGGTTTCTGAAACCTAGTCAGCGAGGGATGCAAGTTTTTTTTTTTTTTTTTTTTTTGGGTGTTTCCCCCCCCCCGCCCTTGTTTGCCCCCCCGCGCTCCCACCGACAGCCATGAGATGCCGCGCTGTACAACAGAAAAAAACGGTAACTTTCCGCCACAGCTGCTTTAAGATGGCAATATCAAGGCTTCTGCAAAACGCCAAAAAGCCTTTGATTATAAAATGCAGAAGCTGTGGTGGGGACCGATCACCTGGTTCGACTCAATTGAACAAGTCGTGTAACAGTTTGCACTCTGGCTTTCAAGCCCGTTTTATAATCGCGTTCTTTAAGAGTGTAGGAGGAAAGTAGATGAGACTGGTGCCAACAGATCAATTCCTGCTGCGACATCGGAAAGAAAGGATTGCACCACGTACGAAAACCTCATTTTCCCCGCTGTTATCCGTCTGGTGGTAAAGACAGTCTCAATGTGATTGAGCCACAATCGAGGATTTCCGCACCGTATTCGGGAAACCGCGGTGCCGCCGAGCATTTCTAAAAATAACAAAGTGTGACGTAAAGCACTGTTTGGAAAAAGTAGATTGGCTCACCAATTTTGCATTGGCTTAACGAATCAAATGATAAAAACGACCAAAATATGATAACACCAAAGAAGACTTGTGACGGTGATAGGTAAGTTCAAAAAGTATGTGTAGAGATACAACAGCAGACGTATCGATAAAAGTGGAATGGCTCACTGACAATTTCCCCTCGTATCGAGGTCCGATGAATTTGAAGAGGCCGTCTACAGGAGAATAACAGCGCAGAGATAGGTTTGGACGACGTCACCCGTTAACACTTCACACGCGGTGCGAGATGGCGCAGTTTGACCGTTGGTGGGTTAGCAGACATGTGGGGTAAAAATATTTCGCCATGCAATTACGTCTCCAGCCAAATATCCATACAAAGAGAGAAAACAGAAGTGGTGCACGAGAACTACCGTTCATTCTTATTGCCAGTCAAATTCAGAATCAAATTCTCATTTAGGCATATGCGACGACCAAGAAGGTAAAAACACTCGGCTCGACGGAGTGACTTAATCTGACTTCCTAGCTGTAGCCAAGCCAATCATGGAGTACTAACTCGGCAGCCTACAACGTCACACCGCCGAACAGGCAACCTAAACTACCGTTGCAGAACTTCTGGCAACCACTCGTTACCGCCGATTTTTCTGTGGAAGGTGTTCAAGACCTTTTGTGCACTGTTATTTCATACAAAATAATGGGTTCTGACAAGACCAATCCCAGAATTCTCAAAGAAGCAGCCGCTAGTCCGGCAGAAGCTGACCATAAGCTTTCCAAACGGACACACCGGATTGGTGTTCATCTTAGTGCATGGATGGAGGCGACGGTCACAACCATAATTAAAGCGAGCGACGGCGCTCTCCAGCCTTATTAGCATTCCATGCAAGACTAATGGAGTGCTTATTAAAGCGTGCCATCCTCAACCACTTCTTATCAAACCACCTTTTCTCTTCCACCCAGCATGGCTTTCTTCCTAACCGGTCATGCATAACGAATATGCTTATTTTCATGGATAGTCTGACGGAGGCCAAAGACAATGGCCTCATCTCAGATGCTATCTTCTTTGACTTTGCCAAGGCTTTTGACCGTGTCCCACACGGCCCATTTGAAACAAAATCTTGAAGCCTATTGTAACGATCCACGTCTGATCGTTGAGTTACGAATCCCCAAGTTTGAAAACAAGATTGGACCAACAATTTCTACGGTACTATTAAAGAAATGCATCAATAATTACAAAAGCAAACCTCAATCGTTCGCGACGATAGTCTCGTCCAGCAAAATCAACAGTTTCTCAACAGGACCAGCAAGGTCAAAGGTCAGCCGTCACGCCAGTAAGCCAGGACAAGAATGGCTACTCGCGCCAAGGACAGTTAATGACACATTAGTTCAATAAAACAAAACGGGGTGGGTGAGGTAGTGGGAACAAGTGTCAGGTTAGTGGGAAAATAGGGAATGCAAACGATGGGACGAATTTTCTCAGTTCATGGATCAACAACTTCACACCTATGGTGTTCAAGGAGAGGTACTTCGCTGGTTTGCCTCGCTCGCTGGTAGTAGAACTTTTAGAGTTAAAAGTAGATCAGACCTCTTCATCTCCCTCTTTCATTTCTGCGGGAGTTCCTCAAGGGTCAGTGCTAGGTCCTCTGTTATTTCTGATCTACATCAACGACCTTCCGGAGAATATTTCCAGCAACGCCCTCCTATATGCCGATGACCTAAAAATTCTGGAATGCCACTGATCCCAGTGCATTACAGATTGATCTTGACGCGATTAAGCGCTGGTCGGACGATTGGAGTCTCCCACTAAATGACAATAAGTGCGCGCACATGTCACTCGGTGGAGACTCTGGCAATGCCTTCGTGATTCATAGTGCATTCGGCACAGTAGATATCATGAAAATCGATCTGAAGAAAGATCTGGGCATCTGGTTGCCGTCTAAATTATTTTTGGTGTATCAGTACGAGATGGTGGCAAGAAGGAAGTTGCCGTTATTAGGATGGCTATGCGCACTTTCCCCCGCATAGTCAAAAAAACGTTTCAAACGCTCATCGGGTATGCTGATTAGGTCGTGTCCGCCGGCCCGAAGAAAGACATATTAGCTGCCGAGCGTGTCCAACGGGTCTAAAAAATGTTGCGTACGAGTCTCGACTTGAAATTCTTGATTTGTATCCACTTGAATTTCGACGACTCCGCGGTGATTTAATTCTCACACACTTCTTCTTTAGAGTAGGTCTCGTTGAACAGTTCTTTATCATAGCGAATGATGACGGCCGGCGAGGACATAACAGGAAGCTTTTCAAGCTTCGTCCTCGGACCTTCCTTAGGCAGCAGTTCTTTTCTTCACGGTTATTAACCTTTGGAACAGTCTTCCTTCTGAGGTCGTTAGCAGCGTTTCTAGAGATTGCCTCATAACATTGCTAAACTACCACTTGCTCATAGCGAATGATGACGGCCGACGAGGATATAACAGGAAGCTTTTCAAGCTTCGTCCTCCAACCTTCCTTAGAACAGCAGTTCTTTTCTCACGGTTATTAACCTTCGGAACAGTCTTCCTTNCTACCACTTCATCATAGCGAATGATGACGGCCGACGAGGATATAACAGGAAGCTTTTCAAGCTTCGTCCTCGGACCTTCCTTAGGCAGCAGTTCTTTTCTCACGGTTATTAACCTTCGGAACAGTCTTCCTTCTGAGGCCGTTAGCAGCGTTTCTAGAGATTGCCTCATAACATTGCTAAACTACCACTTGCTTAAAAGATCTTTATACGAGTAATCTTATTCTGTTGTTAGTATTTACAGTAATTCCCAAGAGCGGTAATACACTCCGTCTCCACTTCCTACCTTCCAGGTCAAAGGAAGCCATCTTAACACTGAGCAAGAAAAACTGAGTGGATCAGGGTAGTTTGGACCTTTGACTCAACCCCGTGTACCAATCACTGAATTGCATTTGAAAAAATGATGATGATGCTTTCAAACAAGCGTACAGATGGAGTGTGCGAAACGTACAAAATGAACTACAAACTGAAACCCTGAACTATGGAACACTACAAACTTCACCGTATTCGCAATGTTTATTTTTCCCACAAACAGACGCCTGACGAACACCAAGGCAGACAAACTTACTGGATAAAAAATGATTATGGCCTTCAGCCTGGTCTTTGTATATTGCTTACTAAAATCACTGAGAAGGCCAGACGTCCCTGGAAAATTGATTGCCCTTCAACACGTCCAAGTCGAAGACTATGCACGTTCGTCATCACAGCACTAGAACATATCGCATCGGTGGTGCTACCCTAGCCACTGTCCACCAGGAGCGCGACCTAGGTACCGTCGTTACGTCGGGTCATTCCCTCAGAATTAACACTATGCTATTGGTAAAGAAAGCCAGCAGCAGGCTAGCTATGCTTAGTAGGATCCTTGGGAATTTCCCAGTCGACAGATTCTCACGTATCTACAGCACACTGGTAAGGCCACTGCTGGAAGTCAACATTCAGGCATGTGCGCCGTACTGGAAGAAAGACGTCACTGCTCTAGAGGCTATCCAGAGACGGGCCACTAAGAGGGTTGAGGGTCTATTTTCCTTGTCGTATGAAGACCGTCTGTCGAAGCTGGAACTATTCCCCCTAGCCTACAGGCGTCTGAGGGGCGACCTTATATTAACATACAAAATCCTATGCTCCCGAGTCACCCCAACGAGAAGCTTTTTACACTCGCCGATACAGTGAATCTCAGGGGCCATAAGTACAAGGTCTCTATACCACGTAGTAGCCTTTTATGCAGACGGCATAGTTTTGCTGTCCGAGTCTGTTCGACATGGAACGCACTTCCGGCGACGATTGTCATGGCAACGTCAGTCGATGCATTCAAGAGGCAACTAGATGACTGGATTATACCAAGATGGCCGTTGGCAGTCGGACACGTATAACCCCATGTACCTTCATTGTTGTCATTTCCTTCCTCTCTCGTCTTTTCTCATTTCTCCCTACCTCCTTCGTATAGTCTTCCCTTTCCATTGTTATACAACAAAACGGTGCAACCTCCCTAGGTGCCCGACTGCTGCTAGCTGCTCCAGCACTCAACACACCTCACATACTCTCACCATTTCAGCAGTTCACGTGATCGGCGAATCAGCGATTCAGCGATTGATACACGGGTTCGAGGCAGGGACCCAAAGTACCCGGATCCAGTCGGTTTTTCTTGCTCAGTGTCAAGCGGGCTTCCGTTGATCTGAAATGCAATCATTGAAAACAGGGTGTAGCACCGCTCTTGGGATTACAGTAAATACCAAGAACAGAGTAAGGTTACATGAATAATGGATTTTTTCGTAAATGAGAATCAAGTAATGCTTCGAAGCGATCTCTAGAAGTGCTGCTAACGACCTCAGAGGAAGGCTGTTCCAAAGGTTGATAACCCTGTAAGAAAAGAACTGCTGCCTAAGGAAGGTCCGAGGACGAAGCTTGAAAAGCTTCCTGTTATGTCCTCGCCGGCCGTCATCATTCGCTATCATAAAGAACTGTTCAACGAGACCTACTCTAAAGAAGTGTGTGAGAATTAAATCACCGCGGAGTCGTCGATATTCAAGTGGATATAGATCAAGAATTTCAAGTCGAGACTCGTACGCGACATTTCTCAAGCCCGTGACTAGTTTGGTAGCCGCGCGCTGGACACGCTCAACAGCTATATGTCTTTCTTCAGGCCGGTATACACGACCTGATTGGCATACTCGAGGAGCGGTCTTATATAAACTCCGTAGAGCGTCTGAAACGCACTCTTGTCTATGGGGGAAAGTGCGCTTAATCATCCTAAGAGCGGCAAATCCCTTTTTTGCCGCCATCTCATGGTGATACGCGAAAGATAAATTAGACGACAACCAGATGCCCAGATCTTTCTTCAGATCGATTTTCATGATATCTACTGTGCCGAATGCACTATGAATCACGAAGGCATTGCCAGAGTCTCCACCGAGTGACATGTGTGCGCATTTATTGTCATTTAGTGGGAGACTCCAATCGTCCGACCAGCGCTTAATCGCGTCAAGATCAATCTGTAATGCACTGGGATCAGTGGCATTCCAGATTTTTAGGTCATCGGCGTATAGGAGGGCGTTGCTGGAAATATTTTCCGGAAGGTCATTGATGTAGATCAGAAATAACAGAGGACCTAGCACTGACCCTTGAGGAACTCCCACAGAAATGAAAGAGGGAGATGAGAGATCTGATCCGGTTTTAACTCTAAAAGTTCTATTATCGAGAAAAGAGGCAATCCAGCGAAGAACCTCTCCTTGAATACCATAGGCTTCCAGTTTGTTTCAGAGGGCCGTGTGGGACACGGTCGAAAGCCTTGGCAAAGTCAAGAAGATAGCATCTGAGATGAGGCCATTGTCTTTGGCCTCCGTCAGACTATCCATGAAAACAAGCATATTCGTTATGCATGACCGGTTAGGAAGAAAGCCATGCTGGGTGGAAGAAAAGGTTGTTTGATAAGAAGTGGTTGAGGATGGCACGCTTTAATAAGCGCTCCATTATCTTGCATGGAATGCTAGTAAGGCTGATTGGCCGATAGCTAGCCGGAGAGTGCCGGTCTCCCGCTTTAAATATGGGCGTGACCGTCGCCTCTTTCCATGCGCTAGGGAGAATGCCAGTCTGAAGTGTCTGGTCTGAACAGACTACCACAAAACCCGTACTACTGATACTTACCGGATTATCTCGAAGGCGGGTATACTACACAAGTTCCATACTTCCAGCCCTGCAAGAAACCAGTAAAACCAGTATGTTTAAGCTAATTCCATATTTGGTTCAAGGTCGTTTTCACACGAATAACATTCAAATAACAACGTTGTTGTTCTCGCTAACTTTCTCTTGACCTCTTAACGGCTTTCACGTATAACCTTGAATTTTGCTAACTATTTTAATCGTATGCCATGAGCACAGAAGTTTCACAAAGTGCAAAGGAAACCAAGGCCAAACTAGATTATTTGAAAGATCTACTTACTGACCGTACCATGTTAGCTGCTGACCCAGTTACTTATCTTCACGTTGGAAAACTTCTCGAGAAAGGTTAGTAATTCACTTTTAAGCTTCATGTGTCAGAGATACTCCGCATCAGAAGTTCCCTTTTCTCAACATATGGGATATATACAATCGCTGATAGCGATCTCCCTGAACCAGAAGGTCCTAAAGTCAGCCTGCAGAAAAAGGTCTACATGCCAGCTGATGCCAATAGTTCGGTAAGTTATGCTTTTCGGTTCAATTATGTTTTTTGTCATTATTAATCCAGATGTTTTCGGCCACGTTCGAACACAGGACGTGGTTTTTGGTTGTAATGTTGGAACAGCCCAGTAGAATAACACCCAGTCTGTTTCTCACTATCAAAATAGTGATGAAAGCAAGGACTGAGCGCGTTAGCCCCGTTTATTATTATTACCGACCCCGGATAGTTGCATGAGCTTAAATTACATGGCTCCTAGCAGGGATGTTGGCTGCGGTCACGTGGTTGCTGTATATGGGCGTAGTTAAATTAAATGCAATGTATAAGATCCGTTATAGAGATACGTGCGCAAAATGTATGTGCGTGAAGTACAACGGTATGACGATTCATTCCCACTGCTCACTATGCACTGCATTTCCTTCTATTCCGTTATGGTTCAGTCCTGTGATGTATTTCTTCATAAACTACGAAGTTTTTTTCATTAACCTTGTGTACATTTCGTTTCGGTTTTTGAGGGTGGTCTGAGAGAGGGCAACGAGTAATTCACTTATAACCGCCCTGAGCGACGCACATGGTCCGTGAGTAAACGCAGTGAACGTTCAGTAAACCCCATGGACCATGTGATTTAACCTTATGGTGTTGGCTATGGCCACATGATGGTACTCTGTAGACGTAATAAAATATTTAAAGCGTACGGAATCACGTATGTTTACATATTTAAGTACAACAGTCTAATAAATCACTCATTGTTTGAAATGCGCGCTGTAGTCCATTACAACCAAATATAGCGGTTCTGTTATAGTTTTTTCGAAGCTGCGAAGTGCAGTTCTAGTATTTTTGCCTAAACTTTTGGTTATAAAGCAGTCTCTTAGGGTGCGCTGTAAAGAGGAAAACATGTGAAGAGAGGAGTATGAATGCTATTTGAGTAAACACATTGAATGTCCTGCTAGGGCGCATTTCAACCGACGTAGGTGATTTATTAGACTGTTGTATTCGGTACCTATTTATTTGAACACGTAAACATATGTGACCTCGTGCGCTTTGAATATTTTGTTACGTCTAGACTCCCACCATGTGGCAATAGCCAACATCCTCGTCATCAGAATGTGCAGAGCAAGCGTGTCATGCTAGCGAGGTCCGGAGCGATTTGTGATTGTGTGCAGATATGAGGATAAATGCAGGTTAAATTGAGGAAATATCGAATGTACAATGAAGTAATTCTATCAAGTATTTGTTATAGGCCCTACGCAGCTCCCCAGGGTTGATCGAGAAAGATTGCTACGTTGATAGGCTTTTATTCGAATTCCTTAGTCTTCGGCGTTCATCTTTATTGCGCCGGGCTGCAAACCCTACAAACGCTTGAGAGGAAAGAGAGTAGGTTCGTTTGATGCTGTACTACTGATAACCGGAAACTGTCTCTCCATCTGCCGTGATCAGCTCATCTAAAGTGATGAATACATTGAAGCACCCGCACGACAGTCTAAAAAGGATTGTTCAATCTGTCAAAGCATCCGTTTTGATTGATAACAATCTAGCGACAGGGCATTCGTTTCATACTTGATAATTTAAAACATTATCACATGCTTTGTCTTTTGTGAGTTCGTCTAAGTGTAATAAAACTCAAGAAGAAAATGTCAGCAAGCAGGCAAACAATCCCGATCAACGACGTTCGGGTTACTGATCTACACGTTTCATAAACAGTTCAGATAATTATGAGCGTGGGTATAAGCGAGAAGTTCTTGTTTGTTTTTCAAGCTCCATATACACAGTATCTCAAAACAGCATGATTACGTAAATTGACAAAAATGTGTGGCTTCTTGGTTGTTTGTTACTACTTCCGTGCACGAAGCAACTCAAGATAGCATGGGTCTGTAGATGAACATAACCGTGAGTACGAAAACAAACATACGCGGGGATGCGTATCAATGGCACATCAGAAATAAATGTTGACATTCTGCAAAACGTACGGGTCTACTAGACTCTCAACCGATACGATTTTGTCTGGAGGTGAAAGAAACCGGAGCATGGAGTGTAGACTTGTTGCAAACCAACTTTTCGGGGTGCGAGTGCTAATTCCTTCCTAGACCCTGGTTTCAGCCTGTCGACCGAAGTTACATCACGTCTGCCGGTGCGTCTTGGTATCTGTTGTGAGGGCGTCATCAGCTGTCTTGCTGATGGCGCCTGATTTTCATTTACAACTCGGTTGTTTGTTTGCAAGGTGTAGGCACCTTGATATGGACGTAGCGACTTCCCGTCCCCTTCTTTTTTCTCCCCTCTTCCCATACAGGTTTTTTTTTTTTTTCTTGTTCATGGTTGTGTGGTAGTTAAGCACCATCATGAACCACTGATTTATTGCTGTCTATGATGATGATGATGGTCTCTTGTGAAGGCACGAGAGACTGATGTGCAGTGATCGACGCAAGTCATCTCTGTACGTACAAACGTGAGTACAGAAGGACAATTTGTCCAACATGTGCGCAGTTGACAATTGATCCCGAGGTTGCACAGGACGTAGTTTTTGCACGTGGTGCACCAAACGAACTGCATAGTTGCCTTGATCGTACGGTGCTGAAAGAGAGGGTGAGGCGAGTTTGCACGTAAAAGCTAGTTCGGCTGTTGTTCTTACATTTTTTTCCAACTATGTTCCATAGGCCTAAGGAATCTAAAGGAAGTGATTTCCTCCCTTAAGGATTGGCGTGTACACTAAGAGTGGTTTTTAGTTGACGATGAAAACGTCGTCATCCCTTTTGCTGTCAGGCGATAAATCATTATGTGAATACGTTTGTATCCTAAAACATCTAGAAGGGTCTCGGAATGTATTTCAAGATATAACCTACGATCTATGGTCATAAATGCTGCACAAGTTGCATCACCTAAATTTCCATGGAGGCGCTGACTACCGCTTCTGAGAAGCAACCGAGTAGAGGTATGGTTGTAGGCCACCTTGTGAAATAGTCAACACGTCATCAAAGAAGTCGATTTATTTTATGGCAATGAAGACCCACCAGAGTCACGAGAACGTGATGGAAACTTACGTCCGATAAGGGGACTTGTATGAAAGTGGACTTTTGAACTTCACGTTGGCATTTGGGGACAAGGACGGCTCTAATTGCGGTCATCATGGTTTACCTTAGGCCGTGTTCAGCGACGAGTTTGTCTGAGGCGCGTACGTCCGGGTGAAACAAGTAGGGCAATGCGGCGGAAACATGCAGGCTTTACTGAGTGCGGTGTGCCCTGGGATGAATCGCAGTGAATTGTTCTCCCTGAAAATGTCGGAGGTACAAACCGAATTGTGGTAGAGCCTTTTTAGTGAAGTTACTCGATCTGTGGTTGCTAAATCATGCCGTTGTCAGCAGATGCGTTGAGATTATGAACGCGTGCAAAAGAGTGTGCGACGGTGTTTCCGATATCTGAGACGCCGTGTATTAGCCGCAAACTGGAAGTTGTGGTCCAGATATCTAACTTTGTTCGATGAATGCGGAGAGAGCGTTTAGAGGTTAGGTCTACGGTCTGTGATCAGTGTAAACCGTAAACGTTCTTTCTTCCACCGAATGATGGAAGTGGCGGACGTTTAAATAGATTGCGAGTAACCCCTTGTCAAACGTGGTGTAGTGGGTTTTCGTAGGTAATGAATGTTGGAAGATAAGGGCTAAAGACTATCAAAGCTTGGCAACGAACTACTGTACCACGACGCTGACAGCTGTGTCAGGGGCGTTGGTTACCATTCACAGTGATTAAGTTGGATCGTAGTGAGCAGAGATTGCCAAGTCGGCGACTACGTCTTTGAGCTGAAGGATCGCAACGCGCGCGGATTTCGTGTTCACATCTACGGGCGAGAGGTCACTGGCTACATTGTGTACACACGGCAGGGTATGAAGCGCCCATAATAGTTGGCCGAATCACAAACGACGAATCCGCTTGAATAAACCCGGTTTGGGGTTTTTACGATAAGCTTTGATCTTAAAAGTTAATGCGACAATTTCATTTTCTAAGATCTCGTGACCGAGAACCTCAGTGGTCATCCTACCTAGTTTCCATTTGGCAAAGTTTACGATGGCGTCACGTTGGGTCAGACACTCCAGTAGGGTACGACGATGCATAAGATGTTCTTTCTGTAAAGAACTGGCCACTGAAATGTCGTCCAAGTAGGGATAAACCAAATCAAAACAGCTTGTAATTTTATGAATGATGCTTGAAAGGTTTGAGCGGCGTTACTCGATTCACATTACATTCGAATGAATTCGAATAGGCCAGAAGGGGCAATCACTACGGTTTTGGTTATATCATCTTCAGCTACCGAAATCTGGTGATATGCGCGTACCAAATCTATCTTGCTAAATATGCTTTTTCCATGTAAGCAAGTAGTTAAATCCTGCATGTGCGGGATCGGGTACTTGTCAGGGAACGGTTGCTTTATTGAGCCTGCGGTAATCACCGCATGGGCGCCAATCACCTGACTTTTCCGGGACAGAACGTAACGGTGGGGTCCGTGAACTGTCGGAAGAGCGTATTGTTTCCAGGTGAAACATGCTCGAATTCTACCCTGGCGAGTTTTACCTTGTCGAGCATCAACCGGCTGGGCTATGCTGAAACGGAAGTCCCTGTGGTATGAGTGTGATGAGCGATATTGGAAGTCACTGACAGAATATCGTTTGATACGCGAACGACCTTTGGAAACTCAATGAAAAGATCCGAAGATTGCCCACTAGCTGCGGACTTAGTGGGATTTGTCCGTATATATTTTGCCGAAGAATTGTTGCATTTCTGTGAGAAGGGTCATCAGGCTTTCGTCGCTCACCTTTAGGTCGTGAACACTTTACTGCAGTTAGATCGTTTCAGAAGGTCTGGTCCGATTAATAACCGACTTTTTCAAGGCTTCGTATTTACACCTTGGTCATTGGTTCGTGATACTATCACGAAGCTGTATGATGACTTTCTTCGGAGGTCTGACCAATTACTCAATTTTTTGATCCGAAAGTATTCCGCTATCAGAAAATGCTGCCTCTAAGCAAATGAGCTTGAGGGGTGGTTCCATTTGATAAAAACCAGAGGAATGATACCCAATAACGAGCAATCAACGTGCTTAGAGTAATTTTGAGATATTGAGTAACGCAATGTGCAGTTATGAACTATTAAAAATTAATGTTTAAGTCGAATTAATAGGTATATGAATGATTATATTTTAAACGTGTACAGAAACGGGAAAAAGCTACTTACTCCCGCGTTGAATAGAATACTAGTGGCATACTGTGGCGAGACGTTCAAAATTGACGGGATCACCAGTTGTTGGAACAGTCCAACACAATAATGTCTAGTCTGATTCTCATCGTCGAAATGCGTGTGAGAATGAGGGCAAATACTCAGTACGTTGACCTCGTGTATTGTTTTCAACCCTTGAAAATAAAGCTCATAAATAAAACATATCAAGCTAGCAAAACGCGGAGCAAGCTGTGATTTTTGTGCTCCTGGACGGAAGTAACGACTTCACAACCTGCCGAGCAAAAGCAGGTTGAAAAGTGGAATTTTGAAAAATGTAAAGTAAAGTGCGGCAACCAAAAGTATTGTTCGTTATAGTCGCTATAACAGTTGTATTTCAGTGATTGCAGCGATTTGTGCACGGATTTTGTGCTGTAAACCTTACTCATCCGGATCCCGTCAATTCGTCCATTTCAATAACTAGTGGGTTTCCGTTGACCTCGAGGACAGTCATTGCAAACCGGATGTAGCGCCGCTCTTGAAACGTCCAAACAAATCACATGTTCCGTAGTATGGTTCTTTGGTTGTTCAGTGGGTCTACCTAGAGACCATGTGTATTGTTCGGGAAGGTAAAAAGTAAACCACTACTTTATGAGGCGCCCTCTGTACAGCAGCCCCTAAGGAACTTCTGAATAATACGAACCGTGGGCAACATCATCAAAATAAACCTAACAGTATCAAAGAACACCACCACATGTTCGAACTACTCATCATTACAGTCAAATCCATTGCACAATTTAAACGACATAGGCAATCTGTTCGACTATTGTGGTCGACACACACTAACTTTGAGCCAGTAGATTCATAAGTTTGAAACATTGGTTCCCACTGATAAACTTGAAAAAGGCCAACAGTAGCATGTAAGATGTCTTGCGCAGTGACATTTCGTTCGCATCTCATCGGTTACTTTTGCGAAATTAACATACACATTATATAGTGGGGGAGCAAGCAGCTAGGCGAAATCGATCTAATCATGTCTGAGACTGTCAGTCCGGTGACCAAAGCGGAAGCATCAAGATGCAACTGAAGCGTACTCATTAAGAACATGAAATAGAATTGCTGTGGGTCAAAAGGGGTAATAGAAGTTCAAAGAGAGAGAGTTGGTTAAAAATCCATACAGATTGAATGGAAGTGGTGAGATATGGTTGGAAAATCTATACAGATCAAAGATTAAAAGGATGTACATTGATTTACACTGATTAAAAAGATAACGCAATATGGATTTAAGATGGATAGAGGTGGTCCAATAGTTGTTGGATTGTATGAAGAATACATCGGTCTAAAAAATTGGGTTTGGAAAAAATACGAAAGTAAAATGGAATCAAACAGTACCAGTTGCATTCTTACCAACATAGTGACAGGCTAGTCACCAACTGTTTCTGGGCGCACAGGGTGGGATTCAACCGATGTATTGAGACAGCTTCCGCAATATTGAGAGCCTGCTTTTGTTTGGGTCTAAAGAACACTCTAAAGGCGGTCCTTGGGTCCACTGAGTGCCCGGTCTGAAGAAGGTGTTTTGTAATGGCGCTGACGGCACAACCGACCCCCGAATTCAAAAGCCATTTCGGTATGTGTTCGTTAATGCGTGTGCCGAGGTGCCTTCTAGTGCTACCGACGTATCTGCTTCCACATACAATCAAACGTGTATGCAATGTTGGATTGGGCGAAAAGAGGCACCACGTCCTTTCTAGGTGTAGTTGGAACACGGGTAGTTTCATCTACGTAGACCAGTCGGGCGGCGTTGTAAGTACGTTTGAGCGCTGCACCTAGACGGCGTTTTATGAGGGCTGAAACATTATCACCTTTGAAAGGTAGAGTTAAATAGACAGGCTTGCGAGGGACAGTAATGGGTGTAACACGCGTAGGTTGTGGCGTGGAATACTTTTGGATAAACCTTTCGGGGTAACCATTTTCTACCAGAATCTCGTGTAGTAACATCAGTTCATTTTCTAACTGATCTGTCCCAATGAGTCAAACTCTGTGAACCAAAGTCCTAACGAGGCCACGTTTATGTGTAATTGGTGCGGAGCTCTTAAAATGCAGATATTGTCCTGTCCACGTGGACTTGTGATAAACACGTCTGGAAAGGGACCCATCCTCGCGTCTTTTCAGCAAAACGTCTAAGAATAACGGAAAAGTGAGAAAGTGACTTGCATAGTGTCCTATTTCATAAATTCTACATTGGGGTGTCAAAAATAGAGGAAAACCGTTCCAGAAGGTCGCTACATTATTCAACAGAAGAGTAATTGGACGCCTGTTAATATTGTAAACGAAGGACGGAACATAATCAGGTATGGATTAAAAAAACTGATCATAAATGACGTTGTTCTATTATCATGGTGAAACAACCTCATGATTTTATAGGTCACCTCACATGTTCATATTAAGGTTTCAGGCCGACCACATGTCTGCAGTAGGCAAACATCATAAGTCAGTGTCAGCACGACATTCTCAACATCTGTATTGATGTTCAAATTTACAAGGCGACAGAGGAACTCGTCCGCCTCGATTGCACAAGCCCCAGCAAATCTTATTCATCGACACGCAGTTCAACCAGCGCATCGGCGAAGCGGTTGCTCGTCCCTCAAGGTGGATGTAAGAAAACATTGCTAAACACCTATACAAAATGAGGGTGCTTCAACCCCACTCGCTCAATATACCTGTGTTGTAGAGAATCTTTGGCATCCCACACTCCGGAAACTTTAACATCGTTCGTTTCTGTTACTTTTGATGACTCCTGGACCTCAGCCGACAGAACCGTACCTCATTTTAAGAAAGTACTTAAAAATGCACGTGTATTTTGTTTATTTTAAGACACCTTCGATGTCTATTACTTGTTCCATGTATAAAACTTTCAAATCTCTAGGGGGTTTGAAATGTGGACGAGCTCGTTATCCGACCCAAACCCGACAAAAGACCGGTCTTCCATTACATGGTTGTCAACAAGTGGTATACGCATATAGTTGGCTTTGAATTTGACAACATATGACACCTAGTGGCCAATTCAGCAGTAACGAAGGAAATTCTTGCGGAAACTTTCATTAAAAGAATGTTAAAAAAAATGTGAACACCTAATAGTCATCTGGATGAAGATACGTCATGTGCTTTGTCACGCCTTCATAACAAATAATGAAGTCCCTGAACCGACTGTCGGCGCCTGTCGACTTTACTCTACGAGTCAGTCCAGATCTTAGTGTCCAGTGACTAAGCATTTACCTGTTCGATATTTTGTCGATTCAGCATACAGTCGAGCCGGGGTTGGAATTGTATTGACGTTAAAAGTTTTGGTTAACAGTTCACTGTACACCGTTAAATTCTAGGGTTCAGTCAATTGTTAGAGGCCATCTTACTAAACGGTAATGTTTTTTGTCGTAGGTTATGCTCCCACCAACCGTAGTCCTAACGCAGCTAAGGGCAAGGTGTGCCTTCTGCATGCAGAATGTTGCACACATGTGGTGGTTCTGTGTGACATGATGAATTTATAACATGGCTGGGTAACCATTACTGAACGCTCTCCAGGTGGTTAACATTCAGTGACCACTCCACATGTACTGATAATGATGAACGTCTGTTGTGCGTTGATGCAATCAAGTCCTTTTTCGGTAACCTTCAATTCTTCAAACGTTGACGCCACCCTCATCAATTACCGTTGCTCGGTCAACCCCAACCTCGAGTAGGCCACATTTGTTAACTTTGCAAGTATTGGATCTTCCCTTTTGTTACGCGCTCAATCGCTTGACCCAAAACCGAGAAAGAGGAGAGACGCGGCAACACCGTTTATTGGAAGAGCGAGACAAAATTAGGCCACAGAGGCTCTAAATTTATAGGACGAAACGATTACCATACATGGCGACAGACAGAGCGAATCAAATGAAACGTCGTATATATACGAGCGCGTCAGAGCAACTCACGTTACAGGGGGCATCAGAAAGCAACGCGAGAAAACAGTCCAGATAGCGCACAAGCGTTCGACCGCATGGCTGCAATCTGATTGGCTGAGTGGAACCATACCACCACCCACGACCATACCATCCGAACTGGGTCGGTCGATCGATATGGCGTGATGCGTCCTGGCTGTTTCGTTAGGAGATGCGCCTCCTAACAGCAGGAGTCCATATGTAATCTCTGGTCACACGATTACTTGCACCAATCTCACCTTATGTTTTATTTAATCTCCAAAACGTCGTGGGTAAATACTTGACGTTACAAAACTTGAGTGAGCTGAAAATTCTCACTCTGGGCCTACCAGTGTTGACTTCTAGAGACGTGGATACTTATTTGGAGCCGTCGTGTATAGTACATTCATTTCATGATATATTATTAGTTCTCCTGTTCTACATTACCGCTCAACAGGCTCTTGCCATTTTTGACCCTGGTTGACTGGTAGCGAGCATAACTCAACCCGACTATCGTCCTACGAAAGTCACTTCGACCGGTCTAAGAGGGCTAGTTGTCTGAACGTGCAATGGTATTCGAATCTAATGCCACGGTGAAGGTTTCTGAAAGGCGCGTTTGATTACCTGATCCATTGGCGATTAAACTGTAGATGTAAGTGAGGGAGCTTGTGAGGTCAACATTTAGATTATTTGCAATCTACGATATTAAACGGAATGCTTTGTACAGCTCTTCAAGCCAAAGTTCAGCTGACCATGGGTGTCACTGATCTTGCTTCACTGTTCCACCTGTGTTATCCGATCATTGAACATCCCTCCTATTGGAAGCCAGACTGTTGCCGAATGTCTTTGTAGCGTGGCATGGTGCTTGGCCGGAACAAATTCCGTTCGTCCGTAAAGACTAAAGATCTTCCCTTAACCATGAAATTGATCATTTTGTTACCAAAGCTATGGAATGAAGAAATGATTACAACCGACTGGCGCTCGGCCACAGGCTTTTGTTTTTTATTGACTACCTCCATGTAGTAATCATTAGTGTATAAGTTCCATCGTATCACTTTGCTGGTCGTAATATTTCGCATACGTGCCAACACATGTACGATAAATCCACAAGTCGTATGCGGCGTTCCATCCTGTTTGCGTGTTTTCAGGTGAAAGACTAAGGCCATACTTGCAAAAGCTTTATATAAGTATTACTGGACATTTTGTAGGGCCTTCAGTTCAGTTGACTAGATACTACCCAGATTAACTTGCGCGAATAGTACGCGCGATATGCATTATGTGTACCAACATTTTCGAAGCCTATTAATAACAAACATCGGACCAAATAAGGATATCCGTTTTTTATCGTCGTCTTAGAACCGTAAGTAGTGTGTGACATGGTTGTAAAATCTCACATATCTTAAACATTGATACAAACGATATCTTTGATAGACTGTCAACACAGTTTTATAGAGCTACCCAACAAACGACTTCTAGATATAGTGGATGCTAACGACCTTGTCAAAATTGACACGGAATCGACGTCAGTGGCGCCCTCTTTGTGAAACCATGTGCTTTTTTAACCGTTGGTTCACTACCCTTTATTCGGCTCTTGATGGTTTCAATGTGTAATATTTTGTGCTCAGCCAGACACTCAGCTAGTGTACGAATCACATGACCAAATCAGTGTAGACTGTATGCTCCCATTTCGACCCGGTTTACCACGTCTCCATGGTTTTGAATTACTGGCTGACAGACGGTTACGTTACCCATGACATTTTTCTACTTGGTGTGCGTTACTTGAAGTCACGTCAGGTCAGGTCAACAAATTAATTGAGACAATGATCGTTCGAACACAGCAAGCCTGTTATAATTCCCGTCACGTTTGGGTTAAGTTCTCTAGACACGCCTTAGCATAGTTTCCACACAGACTTCACGCATGCAATATCATAACACTTAAGCATATCTTCGTTCCCGTTCCATATATCTTACCCTACAAGCATGTTGTTACCCGACCCGTAGTATGACGTTACCGTCGAAGTTAATGAGCCACTTTTCCAGCATATTTTGTCTTTTGGTCTCGTTTTCGCTTTATCTAGATAGTGGTTAACGTATCAGTTGTTTCATCCTTCCGGTTTTGTTTTGACTAGGAATTTGATAACGACCGAATAAGTGGGATATATTTGACAATTGTAATGCACAATGTCTTTTCCAGTTCATTATGGACAGTTTCATTTTTCAGTTCAATTTTGTTGGAAGAATCCTGGGACCAGATGGTTCGACTGCGAAGTGTTTGCAACAGTGTCTGGGAGTCAAAATAATGGTTCGTGGCAAAGGTTCTATACGGGATCGAAAGAAGGTCAGTTTAAAGTAATAATGAGAGCAAAACTCGAGTCGTTTCTTTTGAAAGGGACCGACTGGAAGGTCTATGGGTGGGCGACAGCTTCGATCGGTTGTGGATGATGTTCAATTTACATGAAAACCAAAATCTCCTGCTACTAATCAGTAATCAAAATACCGCTGAACAAGTTATTGTTTCTGTGATTTCAACTTGGAGAGAAGTCCTAGTCGAGGGTCATCGATTGGAGTTAACAGACAGTAACTGTGTCTCCTCTCGAGACGATCGGGCAACCTGATCATTACTCACAAGCGAAAGTGGTTGAGCGTTCACATATGATAATTCGGTCGTGCCTAATGTGAGGTCAATGGCGCAGTGGTAAACACGGTTGCCTCATGAAAGCATGGCCGGAGTTCTAGTCCCGGCAGTGGCAAGGATATGCACTACTGACGAGCTCTAATGAGAGCGAAACTCGAGTCTAGTGCTTCTTTTCGAAAGGGGCCGACTGGAAAGTCTATGGGAATGCGACAGCTGCGATCAATTGTGGGTGATGTTCAACAATCATTTGTGGTTCATTATTCCAACTACGTTACATATGGGCTCTCGGTGAGGCCAGTTCAAGCAGGTCGTGAGCAATCATTAGTCCTTATCCACCAAATCCATTTTTGCATCTGTGAAGCATCTGGACACGAGATTTTCTATGAAGGGAACTGTTTGGCTCAGGCATTGGAATATAGAGGGGGTTGATTAGAATGTATCAAAATCAATCAGTGAATACTGAT
>LOND01001932.1:5533-27705 GCA_014220965.1 Paragonimus kellicotti | reverse complement strand
GTTTCTAAAATTGGACTTTAATTGGAATGTAACTGACCTGGAACATTCCAGTTTCAGATCCTGCTGTTGTGCATTGTCTTGGTGACGAATGGAGCACAAATCACTGACAACGGCACAAACTCAACCCATTGTACGAGGATATACCTTTTCTCTCAGCGCGTTTCCGCCAGTGGTCTCGTCTTATCTAGTCCGGCAACTTTGTATGGGGATCTTGTCTGTATCTTCAAAAGTAAGCGATCATCGGATGACGGTCTTGACGTCAGACTGAGATGGTTGGGTCATGTACTAAGGATGCCAGCTAGTCGTTTGCCACACCGAGCACTGTTTGCCGACGCTGCGGCCGACTGGCGCAAGGTGGACAGATGATGACCTGGCGTAGACAAATGAAATCGTTTACGAAGGGGTTGGTCACTGTAGGTCGGGTTCGTCTCCCGGGCTGGGGCCCTCGCGACTCACAGAGTCGGTGGCTTGAGACGTTAGGTGAGATGGCGGCTAATCGAGCTCAGTGGCGTGAATGTTGTCGTTGTTTGGCCGAGTTGTCTGTGAAGTGAGTGCACTTAATGATGCGGGGCAGTGAAAGCCGTAAGGAAGCTGTCTTGCTGATGACGCCTTACTTTCACTCACAGCTCGGTTGTTTGTTTGCAAGGTGTAGGCGCCTTGATGTTGTATGTTTGAATATAGACGTAGCTATTTTTAGTAGTTAGGTCCACTTCCCCTCCCCTCCTCTATTTTCTTCTTTCTTCCTATATAAGTTTTTTTTTCTTTTCTTTGTTCTTCGTGGTTGTGTGGCAGTCAAGCATCAGTGTGAACCACTGATGTATTGCTGTCTATGATGATGATGATGATGATGAGGGTCTTGACGTTAGTCACCTCAAACTACATGTACGTTATGTTCTCTCAGCCCCTAAGTAAGCGCTTGTAATCCGACGGTGCAGAAACCCTTCATCCTCATCTTGTTTCATATGTCATAGTATGACGTTTATTCCTTCATACTGACCATCAGTCTGGCCAGACGGTACTATGGATCCGACCACTGTTCACAGCAACACTGACGAGACGTATCTTGGAAGATTAAATTTGTCAAGAGAAGAAGAAACATAAAATACGGCCAGGTAAAAGCGGAACTAGAAATGTTGTGGATATGTGCACCGTATTCCCCGACCTTGTCTATCTCATGATAGTCGTGACGCGAACAGCTCGGTTGGTTTCCTGAGATAGATTAAGGGTCTGGAGTTGGAAGAAGACGACGCACTGGTTTCCTTCGATGTTACGTCGCTTTTCACTAACATACCGAAGAAACTTGCGATAAAAGTTTGAAGCTCCTGATAATGTGAGGACGATAGTCTCCGAAATAGGACGAATCTTTCTCCAAAAGAATTGATTCAGTTAGTGGAGCTTTGCATGGAGACCTACCTACAATTTGACGGCCGAGTCTACCTGCAGAAGAGAGGCACACCAATGGGCTCACCCTATATCAGGATTACTTGCAGACGCCGTAATGAAGCACTTCGAATGTGCCTTTCAGACATTCAAACCTAAAGTGTGGCTTCGATATGTGGATGACACATTTGTTGTTTTACCTCGGACTCAGCTTGACCAGTTCCACAGTTGTTTGAATAGCATAATAGATGGAATAACCTTTACACGCGAAAAAGAAAATTCACGCCCAGCGTTCCTCGATGTATCAGTAGTAAGGAAAACTTGATGGCATGCTTGAAACCATGAATTATCACAACACCAGTAATCCCATAATGCATCGGCCGTCTCGTAGTTCACAGTCTCAGAAAGAATGGCGTGATAAAATCGCAGTCATCGTTTTTGGTCGTTTATTTTCCATTATCGTCAGTATTGACTATCCATTAGGCTTGCCTGGTCTAAGTGTATGATCATGCGCACTGAGCTAGTGACGTCCATTTACAGACTGGCTTGTCACAGTGGCCTGAATCAACGGACGCCTGCACACAAACGTCACCACGTCGTACCAGTTGTAGTTCAACTCACATCTCGTGTAAACATGAATTAATGAAATCCGGAAGTGCGTGAATAGAGATCTTTGTAGTCAAGTCGACCTATGCTAGTTAACTAGACAGTAGGCTAATAAGAAGGTGAACCCTTATCTCTGCGAAACAAAAAATAGAGATCACAATGATAAGATCTAAACTAGGAAAAAACATACTGCAAGTATTTAGCATGATGATTTTCACTATAAAAATGTATATAACTGCTTCCTATATATAATTAGGAAGGATAAAGATTTAAATTTGGAGTGGAAACCAAACGATACTTTCGATACACAAGGTACCAAAAACGCTGAAGGGGAAAAAAGGTAGCAAACCACCATGTCCCAAGTTTGCCAAAGGGACGTTAGATGATTTCCCGCACGTCGGTGGTAGTTTGTACGACCGAAAAATATATAAACGACCGTCTCTTCATTGGCAGTTCGCCGTATGTACGTCGGTGACTTGTTTCCTGTACCCAGTGCATAAAGAACGTGTGCCAAGAATAACCTGTTGGCCGTTTTGCGCAAGGTGAAAACGTGTGCCAACGTGCTGTTGTCCTCGATCGGCCTCTGGTCTAGTGCCATGCTGGTGTAACATACAAGCCGGCCGTCTTTACTCTGATTGTCCGTTACACTTACGGACCAACTTTGGGGCAACGTGGAGACACCGGGGACAGCGTTCTTCCGAAGGAGGGGTTCCAACAACAATCCTGTAAAAGGAAACAACACAAACAAGCATGAGCCAAAGGCCCAGTAAGCCATGCACACGACTTACACAAACGAAAACTAAAACGGCGCCGACAACACAGCAGCACACCCTGTTACACAATTCAAATTCAACCCGTGCGCGCTTGCTGGTTTCGACCGCACATTACACTGGCAACAGTTGAGTGGATTTCACAGCAGCTCAAGCAGCCATGATGTGAACGTCGTAGTGAAAGTCAGGCTCGAGGTCAATGGCAGAGTCGTCCAGTATTGGATAGTCACAAGTTAAAAACGATGACCAAAGGATATGGCATTAAGCAATAACTTAAACCGGTGATCACGGGCCAAAATAGGTCAGATAGGTTTCAATTACAATGATGCTAGTGGGTTTTGGCCTAAGCTATCACTTGTATTTTTTGTCAACTCACTCCTTCTCCTTAGGGTTATAGTCCTGTGCTTGTTGCTCAACTTTCTCTGGTATAGTTGTTATTTTGTTCTCTCTCTCCCTCGCCCTAATCGTTCAAACCCACCACGTGTATCGATTTGTTGTGTGCTCATGTGGTACTATAAACCTTTGCATATGCTTGTACTGTTTTGCTGCAACCGCGTATTTTCATCGGCACTTTTTCGTGGTGTCATGATGGAAATTCCCTGCCACAAACGACGGTTGAGTTTGGTGGCAGCTTTGCTGTCTAATCTAGAGCTTAAAAACGATTATCACATTAAACACATTCTTAGTGAAGTTGAATAGATACAGAGACAAGATCAAATTATTCACTACAAAGGTTGTTAATTTTCTGGTTTTAAACATGGGAGTCCAAATTTTCAGTACTTCTTTGTTTAAGTCCAGCAATATTTCACCCTATCCATCAAGTTCAATGGGGGTAATCGTTTGCGGAACAAAGTTTTGTTGCCGCAATGTTTCCTTGGAAAAAAGGTTTTATTAGTACGCTATGTAATGCCGATTGTGTTATCTTCACCGGTCTGCCATGTGTTCGTCACCAACTGAGAGCAACGCCACCATCAAGCGACTGGAACAACACGTGACCTTGATGGTCGGACCGTGTCACGGACACTATCAACACAGGCACCAGCTTGGTTTGGTAGTAGAGAGCGCACGTAACATGTTCCACGAGAAATATTGGCAAGTGTGGTTATCGTTAAAGTCTCCAGGATTAGTGCCTAGTAAGTATGACGTGTGTTAATGACTGTACGAATGCAACAGGTTTTTCAAAGATAGAACGATTTCACATAAACTGGAAGTCTTTTTTAAGCCAATCTGAAGTGGAATGTGAACAGCACAGAATCTTCCTCCTGTCATGGTTGCTTGATAGTTCGTCAGCGTACTGATCAAATGCATGCTTACAGGCTTATGAGTGCGAAGGCTACCCGCAAAGGTAGGTCTACTGGTTGTTGAATAACGCTGAAGGAACATGTCTTTTTGGAACCACCACATTTTACTTGTTCAAACGTCTGTTCTTTTCTTTCTGTGTTGGAACTATTGCACATCGTGTATGTTTAGGTCGGCCTTTCTGTGTGTCTCGGTCATGTGATTTACTTCCTTCGTCCGCGTAGGAACGTGTATGCAACGCGTGATACTTGACAGATCATGAAACGATGGTGTACATGCTGACACTATTTCGTAAACGTTTGCTGATGTTCGGTCACTGAACCCAACGTTGCCAGCGTGCTGTCTTGCCGGTTTTAGTTTTCCACTGTGTTACATCTTCGCTGATGAAGCACCGTCCCAGTGCCACTAGGCACACATCGCCCGGATTCTCAACCTCCGTTCTTATTTCCGATCTCTTTTCTCTCTTTAATCGATCAAAAGGAATCACCGTCAGTAGTTCAAATGTAACACGGCGTATCACGGAGCATCCGTCCGACGGCAGATGTTTTTTCACTAACAGTGTAGACTAGTGAATATTCCAGGCTCTGGGGCATCTACACACAGGCAGACTCGCTCCAACTGATTAAACGGTTTAATGTGCTTTCTCATCGGACTATTCCTTTTGGTGTTTTCCAGCCGCACCCAGGTGATGGTAAGGCATTCTGTGGCTTCTAACAGTGAAGTCTGTGATCAGCATGAGCAGCCTGCCAATGTAAGGTGTTTATAAGTCTGATGGAATTCGAAGCTCGCGACCAGTCCACATGCAGTTTGGGATTTGGTTAATGGAAGCGTGGATATTTTCCTGTTGCGCCACCACACACCGCATGGATGTCTCATCCCGTTAATCGACTTCCTCTACGAATACTTTCACTAGACCTTTGGGCGTTCGGTTGATACACTCCACTTGTCCGTTTCCATCCGAATTATGGGGTGCTGTCCGCGTTGTGTTTATTTTCATGACTTTATAAAACTCTTGCACAGTGATGTTTCTAAAATTGGACTTTAATTGGGAATGTAACTGACCTGGAACATTCCAGTTTCATACTCCTGCTGTTGTACATTGTCTTGGTGACGAATGGAGCACAAATCACTGACAACGGCACAACCTCAACCCATTGTACGAGGATATACCTTTTCTCTCAGCGCGTTTCCGCCAGTGGTCTCGTCTTATCTAGTCCGGCAACTTTGTATGGGGATCTTGTCTGTATCTTCAAAAGTAAGCGATCATCGGATGACGGTCTTGACGTCAGACTTAGATGGTTGGGTCATGTACTAAGGATGCCAGCTAGTCGTTTGCCACACCGAGCACTGTTTGCCGACGCTGCGGCCGACTGGCGCAAGGTGCGAGGTGGACAGATGATGACCTGGCGTAGACAAATGAAATCGTTTACGAAGGGGTTGGTCACTGTAGGTCGGGTTCGTCTCCCGGGCTGGGGCCCTCGCGACTCACAGAGTCGGTGGCTTGAGACGTTAGGTGAGATGGCGGCTAATCGAGCTCAGTGGCGTGAATGTTGTCGTTGTTTGGCCGAGTTGTCTGTGAAGTGAGTGCACTTAATGATGCGGGGCAGTGAAAGCCGTAAGGAAGCTGTCTTGCTGATGACGCCTTACTTTCACTTACAGCTCGGTTGTTTGTTTGCAAGGTGTAGGCGCCTTGATGTTGTATGTTTGAATATAGACGTAGCTATTTTTAGTAGTTAGGTCCACTTCCCCTCCCCTCCTCTTTTCTTCTTCTTCCTATATAAGTTTTTTTTTCTTTTTTTGTTCTTCGTGGTTGTGTGGCAGTCAAGCATCAGTGTGAACCACTGATGTATTGCTGTCTATGATGATGATGATGATGATGATGACGTTAGTCACCTCAAACTACATGTACGTTATGTTCTCTCAGCCCCTAAGTAAGCGCTTGTAATCCGACGGTGCAGAAACCCTTCATCCTCATCTTGTTTCATATGTCATAGTATGACGTTTATTCGTTCATACTGACCATCAGTCTGGCCAGACGGTACTATGGATCCGACCACTGTTCACAGCAACACTGACGAGACGTATCTTGGAAGATTAAATTTGTCAAGAGAAGAAGAAACATAAAATACGGCCAGGTAAAAGCGGAACTAGAAATGTTGTGGATATGTGCACCGTATTGACTATGACACACTGCCCTCTCGAACAGCGTTTCTAACCGGCGATTTAAGTAATTACGAGCTTTCCAATCAAGCAAGTAACACCTGCCCACTTTATTCAACGAAATAAACATGAACATCATATTTTGTGATCACTTTGTTTGTTGATCTCCGTGCGGTTCTGCCCAACTGTTTGCGGTCATTGTGATCAATGTCATTTACGACAGGTGTTCTGTCGGCATACGGAGCACATGCTACAACCTCAGTCAACCGTGAATTCCTAGTAATTGATGCGCCGACATAGAACTGCTCTGTTCACACAATAACTTCACTTGTTACAAGTTAATTGGCGGAATCAGGAACGATCATACGCAAAGGGTCTGTCGATATCTTTGTCATGAATGGCCTACGTTTTGGAATCATTGACCAAAATGGATCTCATACAAGTATTATGCGTCGCATTTTAACGGCGATCGAACGTCTTTTTCATTCTGCAGGCGCTGCAGGTTAGCAAAGACAAAAGTGGCTTCACTGTCTCCAATGATATATCATTAGCGAGAGATGAGGTGGCGCTTTTCAAATGGGTTAAAAACACGGTCTCAAGAGGGCTGTAAAAAAGAAGGTGAAAGTGGAAGTGCTGTAGCATTTTGCACTTCGAAGGTGTGGAACGCATTTTTTACAGACCACCCCTTTCTTTCACCCTGTTCAGAATGGTCCGCATACTTTTGGCTGACGGAATTAAGCAGAGCAGTGTCATCCCTGTATCTCATGTCCGTCAGCTCAGTGCCAGAAATAAACTCCACACCAAACTCATTGGATCATGTAAGCACACTTCCTGCAATGTCGTTCATAATGAGGTTGAATTGAAAAGTCGAGCACTTCTGTTGAGCACCACTTTAATCATTAAGTATATAAGATTTCCACTTCATTTATAGAATGAGTGTATGATGATCTTAACAAATTCCTGTATTCCTCTGGAACTCTTGTACGAAGAAGATATCTCCATAGATCGTTAAGGACAGCTGTATCGAAGTTAGCCTTCATGTCTAAAGAGACTATGACCGCTGTCTGTCATTACTGAACATCAACACTATGTGGCCTATGGTCACTGCACACCCGACCGGATGGGAGCCTTGCTTGTTCTCTATGCATCTGGTTTTGTTTTTGTACGAGGCCAGCGAGTACTTTAGATACGACAGAGGGAAGAGTAGTGCCTCTGTGGTTGTCACGTAGATTGTAGTTCCCCGTTTTGAAAATGAGATTAGCCGTTGATAAGTGCCAACCACAAGGTACTTATTCAGTTTCCTAAAACATCCAAAAGACCGCTATCATTTCTGCGGTCAATCTCTCGCTGTCTTCCCTGAAGAGAAAAGGAGAAAGGATACCTGGACTGGACACCTTCGGCACTTTAAACTCCAGAACCGCTTTTGCCTCTGGTGAATGATCTACAGAAACGCAGTAGCTGACTGTCCAAGTTCCTTCGTCTATACACTCAGGATAAGGTCAGTTGAACTGTTCTCTAAACTGTCCATTTTGAACCATTGGTCGATGATGTGTTCTCATTAACATCAAGCCGGCGAACAACCTAACCACTAATCCGATAAAATAACCTTCTGGTTTCACAAGCAAATAAGACTCGCTCTATTTTTTTTTAATCACGTGACTAAGTGATGTTCGCAACCTGCGTAAGGTTTTAGCAAGCTACTGTTCAAGATCCCGGCAACTGTTGTCATATTCAGAGCCAGACGAAATCAAGCGACGATTGTTTGCAAGATTGACCGATATAACAGACACCTAGGTAAGTAAACAGAATTACTTTGTGTTTCAAGTCTATCTAGAAATAAAGCCAACCAGACTAATTGAACCGTTGTTTGGAACTAAACTAGAGTATGTAACCCACTTTTACATGTTTATGTCATTTCACAACCGTTGTTCAACCCGTATGCGTATCATTTGCGTGCCAATGCTCAATTTCACGTGTGATTTCACACCTTACATATTGGTTATAAGCTCTAGCCTTCCGTATGGTTTTTACACAGTCGCCTTTGTGAATATGTCATGGTGCACCTGATCTTTTTCTGGATCTGGGTCTCTGATTGGCTTCGATCTCTTTTGTTCTGTCTGTTTCTTTGGCGTGCGGTTATTCATTTCATGCAATTGACTCAATTCTGTTCCATGCACCAATTTAGACATCCCTTTCTTTCACGTTTTATGAACATCACACAGTGTGCGAGTACAAACATGTCTCGCGCACTGGATCGTGTCTCTGCCTCCTGGCAAGACGTCTGCAGTGTTTTACCGATCCGGGCTGAGGCTTTGGTTCAGTTTACTTTTTGTGTGCGTACGTGCGTGTGTGTGCTGTTCAGATTGATCATCATATCGATAATCTATTCATGGCATGGATCACATTTCCGATGGCAAGCTTAAGCTTTTATGTACAGTCCACGGCGCACGTACCGACAGAACATTACATGTAATTGATTGCACGGGGATCCTGCCGAACCACTTGTTTACATACGTTCGCTTGAGTAGGCAGCTAACAGACTGGCTCTCGAACAGTGTTGTTGTACTTTGATATCCCAGCCATTTGGCGATGGCTAAGTACACCCTATTAATTTACACGCTTTCTGGTAGTTGTACTGAATGCGAACGAAAGGTGGTCGCCCGTGTTGACAGAATGCACTAAGAACTGAAACGATAATTTTTTCAGTGCATAGTCACCTTGGTGACAAGTATTCGAATTTAGACAAAGGTTTTATGAATTGAGTCCCCCACATACTCTCTTTTTACCTGTGATGTAGTTGCGTGGCGGGTACGCATCAGCGTCGCTTATTATAGATGGTGACGATACTCAGTCATAAGGTTTTGCTGTTTGTTGACAGACTACTATTCGGTTTGCTTTGCTTACATAACTAGCCACTGAAATGACTAATGCGTTCTCTCGTCGCAAACATGCCACCCGTGAACGATTTTGTACTTCGGACGTTTCTGACGTGATGGATGGTTGTTCCGTTTCAGTAAAATGTCGTGCCGGGGCTCAAAATAGCGGTGTGTTGAGGACCAGTCCCTTTCGGATAAAACCGTGTGTTCAAATTGTGTATCTGTAAGGACAGGCACGAACAATGGCAGTACAGTCTGCTTCTTGACAATCAGTTTACGGGACACATCGTCTTATCGAGAACAGGCGATCCAAATGAAGGCAGCTTGTTGGTTCATTCATGTAGTCTGCTATTGTTCGATTGACTCAATGCTCTCTCGCTTTCAACACTTAAGATTCATCTACGGCTGCACATTTCATTCTTTAAGTAAATGTTTTCGACAGGGAAGCTGTACGTAGAAGCGTCAGATTACAAGCACGTCCGCATAACAGCGAAAAGAAACGGGAACCACGACACGAATCCGGAACGTTAGGGAGAACAAACAACCACGAGCCAAAGGACCAATTAACCATGCGCATGACTGACACATTCAAAGCCAAAATGTTATCAGCCACATGGCAGTGCGCTGTGCTGTAACTGTACGGTTTGAGTGTGTATGTTCTGAAGTACATCGTTACAGGCTCCATGGTCCCCAATTTTCAGTTCTTAAACACATGAATTAGACCGTATACATTGGCTGACAGCGCTTGTGACCTTGTGTTGATGATCCAAACAAATCCGCTGTTTTCGAAAGAAGAGGGATTAAAGTTATTGCTTCATGCAGCTAACTCGTGATGCCATGTTTTTCGAGACAATAAGTGTGTTTCTAGGCATTCGATCGGTACAGTTACGACTGTTTAGTCGATCATCCATAATGTGGTTTACTGTGGTTGCTGTACTGCTAACAGTCATACTAATTAATAGTTGTCAAAAATGGTGACGTTTACCACCCACACAGTAAATAAATCAACTCCGTAATCCGTACCAAAAATACATGTCGTATGATTCACCGTTGCTCATAGTAGACAGTCGTTCTCCGCCTGATTTCCAATGCGGTTAAGACTGATGGTAGGAAACAAGGACTTTACGCCTTTGTACATTGAATCCAAAGATTTGTTTTGAGAAGCGCAATCACGTGCCTGCTCAATCACCCATCACTGGACATCACAAATGGTCAGTTGCACCCGCTTAACGACACGCCGTATTGCGTTAGTGTTTCCAGTTGACTGGACGTACTTTAACATCATTGGACTAGCAGTGATTCTCACTCGTGAAGTTGTCCTGCTGCTGGCAAGTCGCTTCATATTGAACTCTAGCCAAATCAAAAATTTGCTTTGTACACCTGCAAAAACTGAGGATTACATTGTCAAAACCATCACATGTTCAGCAGTAATGACAAATAAAAAAATGAATCACCGTGACTGATGTAAAACAAAACTGGAAGATCGGAAATTCCATGATGTAGAGTTAAGATGGATAAAGACTCACCGGTGTTCTGCACCCATAATCTCTCGCTAAGCTAAACAAAAGGGCTAGTGATTTCTTTACATTCTGGACGGATAAAGGATAACAGGAGAGTTGTACTTTTGAACGCGCTCATGCGGAATCTAGTTACAGAACTCGACAACGACTGTGATTGATCTGAAACGACAGAATGACTTTTAATCCCCGACAGTTTGTCCACATACTGTTTGCGTGTTTTCAAATGGCGTTTGACAATGACGCTGAAATTCGTCATTGTGATACTTCTACGCTGTACTGTACATGTTATGGGTCTGTTAAGGAGTTTGTGATTGTTCCTTACACGACCACGGAAAACTACCGGAGAACAGTATAGACAATGAAGAATTTTTCAAGCATTATTGGATGTTAAGCTGATATGACGGGAGATGAATACTACTCCATGTAGACCAGTGGTGACAGGTCGGCTGATTACAAAACTCAGAGCTTCGGATTCGATTCCAATCCGGATCATCTGACAGCACTTAGTCTATTGGTGATCTCGAATGTAAGACGATAATTGACAGTCATCTATCGTGCATGATGAAAAAGTTTATCTCGAATAGTTCGTGTGTCTTATAAAATCCTTGTTCTGAGTTTATTTGTCCTCATTCCACTCGGTTTTCTCAATGCATTTGTTCAGAAGTATAATAACGGTACTACTGTTTCCGTAAGATTTCTTAAGGTGGGCCACTATTTTTAAGAAGGTCTGAATCAAAATTTGTTTTGATATAGGAGAATTAATTAGATTATCCAAAAAAGTTAATAGCGGTGATGCTAGAAACGGACGTTTACTATTGAGTAATTTAGAGTGGGTGTCCTGACCTGTTCTGCTACCTTGACCTGGTGGTCGGGCTTGTGTACTGCATCGATCCTGGAGGGCTATGCTGACTAGGACTTCGGTCCTTCCAGGTGCAACCTTGTCAGACAGGCCAAAGGGGAGCAGCCAGACGAAAAGCAGTTACACTCATAGGATTGTATGTCGCACTACTGACCGCGTAGGAGTGCTTAGGTAGTGAGGCACGATCCTATGGGCATACAGCAGAACTATTTTTATAGTTGCGGCACTGCTGTCTTCCGTATCAGGAAGAAGGGGGTTAGAAAAGGTACCCTCAAACAAAGAGCACTCCGATCGCCCAACGGTTGACCGTGACCGCCGGCGTATTATCCAATACGGTCGAAAAACATCTATCACCCAAAAGCCCGATGTAGCTTTGAGTACATCCACTGCGCGCAGCAGTGCTCAGAATCAGACATCAATGTCTTATTCACTGCGCCCTCGGCTAGGCAAGCCCCTCACTGCCAAGTGAGTCAGACTTTTGAGTCATTGGCTCCGGGTAGGGTCCCCCAAGAAAACCCTGTATCCTGTTGTCTCGCAGGTCAGACTTTTGAGTCAGAGACTCGGGGTGGGGTCCCTCAAGTCAACCCCCTTCCGCGGCATAAACGACCGGGAAGTATCAGAAGTTATCGTTCTCCCGACAGTGACATTTAACCCAATACGACTTTCTCCTACTGTTTTACCCCCCAAGATTTCTGCCTTCCATGTGCCTTCGGGTGATAATTGTTTTCTAAAGCCAAGACAACTGGTAAACATTGGCGCCTTCAATGTCCGCACTCTCCGACAAGTCGGTCAGCAAGCTGCTCTGGCTAGTACTCTCTCAAGTCTGGAGCTTGATGTGTGCTGCGTGTCGGAGACGCGAGTCTACGATTCTAGCACCGTTATCCATTTGAGCTCACCTCTAGATAACTGTCGATTCAAGCGCTTCTCTCTCAGGGTTTCTGGTGACGCCGAAGCTGAATCTCGTGGTCAAGCTGGAGTGGGAATCGCACTGAGTTCCAGAGCAGAGCAATGTTTGCTCGATTGGATCCCAGTGAACAGTCGCTTGTGCGCTGTCAGACTCAATACATCGGTTAAAGTCTGTCGACGCAAATCAGAAAAGTGTTGTGTATTCATTATATCGGCGTACGCTCCAACGGACAGCTGTTCGGATGCTACCAAGGATGCGTTCTATGACGCCCTCGTTGACCTTCTGAAGGCAAACTAAACACTCAGACATAATCATAATAGCGATGTTGATAATAGCGGACAATTTTACTGTTCAGCTTGGTCGTCTTTCTCTAGAAGAGAAGCGGCTGGGAAGTATGTTTGGTGTCCGGGCACAACGTACTGACAGTGACGAAAAACTGTCACTGGTGTGTGCACTTCGTGTTCTTTATACTCGAGCACGCATTTCAACACAGGAAGCACTGTGTTACATGGAGACCTCCGTGTGCTTCTCAGCCGTGGACACAGTTGGATCATATAGCAGTCAGTTACAGGTGGCGCCACTCTGTTAAGGACTGTCGTGTCTTTTGGAGCAACCACCTGAACTCGGACCATGCTGTCATGCGTGCCTGTCTTCTCTTGCCATCTGCCCAGAGGTCGTACATTCGTAACTGCAAGATACCTAACTGGCATTCAATCGTGGAAAATGTAAAGAGCACTTACCGAGAAGCATTGGTGAAAAAACTTCTCAGTTCAAGTCAGATGAGCGGACCTAATGAACACTGGGAACGAACCACAGCGACTATCTAAGCTTGCTGTGAAGAGGTGTTCCGAAGGAGCTGTTCAGTTGCGACAGAACTGGATTTCTGTCACGTCGATAAACCTCATGAACAAGCGTCGCTCGATCCCACCTGGTTCTGAATATGATGACGACCGTCGAGAACTGACTAAAAGCTTGCGCAAAGACCGTGAGCACTACTTGGTCGAACAGTCGAAAGAGATGGAAACGAGCCTTTTTATCTGGGAATAACAGCTATTTCCTCTGATCCGTGGTTGTACTGGTCATCGAGCCAGTAAGTGAAACCATATGTGAAAAAGATGGTTCACTTATCACCATCAAGTCGCGCCGACTTGACAGGATGGCTGAACATTTTGAAGAACAGTTCAGCTGGCTTCAACCAGACCATGTAGACGACGAGACCTAAATGGTCAGTTATTACGTTCCAAACAGGTCTCCTTCGGGATCAGAGGTGGCCCTTGAGCCTAAATTATTGAAATGCAACAAGGCTCCTAAATCAGACCTCTCCTTCCTTTTTTAAGAATGGTGGGGGAGAGGTTGATATCACAAGTGACAAAAATGATGATGATTTAGGAAACTGAAGAGGTGCTCGTGATTGGTGCTTATCAGCAGTAATTCTCATTTTCAAAAAGAAGACCCGACGTTTGCAACCACAGAGGCATCAGTCTAATGTCTGTTGCGTCCAAGTTACTCACTGGCCTCATTTTACGTCGGCTCACTAAACCCAGAGAAAGTCAGATACGTGAAGAACAGGCAGGATTCCGATCCGGTCGAGGGTGCGTTGATTACATTTTTACCTTGAGACTGATCTTGGAAGCATCGGCACTCTTCACAGGCAGCCGACGGTCGTGGTCTTTTTGGACCTAAAGACTGCTTTTGATTCAGTTGCTCGTAACGTTCTCTGGAACTGTCTTCTTCGCAAGGGAGTACCAGGGAAATACGTGAATCTGTTGAGATCACTGTATGCTCACTCTGCAAGCAGGGTGAGGGTTTATGGACAGCTGTCTCGGGCGTTCATCACTTCTAGTGGTGTTCGTCAAGGGTGTCCGATTTCCCCTTCCTGTTCAATTTTGTCATGGACGACATTCTGGAGGGTGCGCTTGAGGAGTCCAGTGAACTTGGTGTTGAGCTTCTTCCTGGCACTAGGTTGACCGATCATGGAGTATGCGGATGACATTGTCTTACTTAGCCCCTCTGCCGAAGACATGCAGACCATGCTGAACAAGGTGAGTGACCGGGCTGGTTTGTATGGAATGCGCTTCGCACCTTCAAAGTGCAAAGTGTTACTTCAAGACTGGGGCATTTCCACTCCTACTTTCTTTATTGCAGGTAATCCGCTTGAGACTGTGGACAGTTTCACATACTTGGGTAGCACTCTCGTCAGCTTGTAATATTGCTGATGAGATATCAGCGAGGATAACAAAGGCATGAGTTGTCTTTGCCAGCTTGCGTCATCTGTGGCGTCGAAAAGACGTTCGATTGTCGCTGAAAGAGTATATAATGCTTGTGTACGTTCTGTTTTGCTCTATGGTTCGGAAACGTGGCCTGTTCGCAAGGAAGATATCAACAAGCTTGCTGTATTTGACCATCGTTGTCTCCGCCAGTTAGCCCACATTAAGTGGACTGATCGCGTGAGCAATACGGCAGTTCGCCGGCGCGTATTCCGGAACGCTCGAGATGCGCGATCAACTACTCACGTTGCACAGTTTGCGATGGTTAGGTCACGTACTCCGTATGTCATCTGATAGTTTACTGTACCGGGTATTATATACTGAAATGAGCAGTCGGGTGAAACCGCGTTGTGATCAAGCAACACTTGGTCACGAAGTATGAAGACCCTGATTGCTCCATTGAGCAAAGTGAGTAGGTGTCGCCTGCTTGGCTGGAAGTCCTCGTGATCACTCAAATCGCTGGTTAGAAACGCTATCCGAGATGGCAGTGTGCCGCAGTCAATGTCGTACCTGCATCCATACCATTTCTAGTTCTTCCACCTAGTCCTGCTTTATTATTATTATTATTATTATTATTCTCGTTTTTATTATTACTCCATTCTTTTTTCAGCAGCGTTTCTTCCTATAGAATATTCCACGTCGTATAATATATTTTTCGATTGTACATGTTTGAAAACTGCGGCCTCTCGAAATGGAATCAAAATTACTAGACTGACGACGCTCAACAGTCTTAGTTTTAGCGGGTTTAGGGTTGGTTCGTAGATCGGAAAACGGATGAGAATAAACATCTCCTATCAGTTCATCAGCTCCCGGTTTTCCATTGATTAGTTTGATTTTTTGTCGCTCTTTTGTCTGCGCGAAAAGCGCATTTGAACAACTTGTTTTATTCATTCGAATAAAACCACTCATGCATGTGATTGTTATTCTAGTTGGTTCCTTTATCGCCATACCGGCTTGCTGGAGTAACTGATTTTCGTTGGCTGTAACATTCCAGCAGTAATTTTTTTGACCTCACAAGAGGTTTTTCCAATCCAAATCCCTTGCAGTACCAGCCGTGAGCCCTCTGACACGGTAGTTAGCGCAATCGGCCGACATATGCGAGGGTTGGAGTTCAACTGTCGAACGAGACATAGAAGTGTACTCCTGATGCGCTCCAAAATGAACGAGATTCATTTTTTGAAAGGGTCTGCTGGAACGTTTGTTTAAATACATTGACTGTGACCTGGTGTGGATCATGTTCAGTTTGTACCGACGTATGTGGGTTCAACTTTATTGTGAAGGCCCGATTAATGGGGTTGTGCAACTATATTCTACAGCAGACCGCCACCACAATCTAACAACCTGAACATTGATCACAAAGAAAGGTTAGCTCTTTTGATATGATAATTCACCCGCGCCGGAGTTCCGTTCAGTATTCGGACTAGGATAGGCACTCTTGATTTGTGGTAAACTCTGAGTGGTTTTCTATACGTAACAATCGATATCCTGGACTACTCAGTAAAAATTTGGCCCTACGTGGAATCGTGTATTTAAACATTCAAGCAAAAATTGTTTGGGCACGCTGTCTCTGAGAAAACCTTGCTGACAATTATCTGTTTCATTTTATTCTAACCTTAACCATTCTTTTTTTTTCTACCATGACCATTTCAAACGCATGTAGCTCTTTTTCTGAAGTTGACCGTCTTGCCGCTGACTTCGTGTGTTGATCTAGCCGATCGGACACATATATAACACACACCCGTGCATGCACAACGCGTTCTCCGCGGAACTAATCGTGCATCAACTTCCACCTAGAGTGGTGTGTCAGATGACAGCATACTCATCCAATATCCCACTCGAACCAGTACCTCACAGATGGCTTCAGTTACCCAAGGATGAAAATGCATTCTTTCATGTCCAATAAATGTTGGAGAACTACGGTCTCTTCATTCGTAGTCGTGTGTACCTCTGGAGAATGGCGCGTTTGTATCCCCCAGGCCTCTTATTCTAGGGATTCCTAGAGGGATCTCACCAACGAACTCCCTCACTGTCCAACTCTGAATCCTACCAGTTTAGCAGATACCGCTTGAAAGAACACACTGGAAGGTACGGGCTTGCATAATTCCCCCATTGCACCTTCCTACAAATGGCTCTGAAATGCAAACAGAGTTTTACTCGGCTTTCTTCTGCGCTCGATTAGCTTTTGCATCGGCATACTACCTATGAAATACCGTTGCTTTCGAGGGAGATCATCACCCCATGAAACAATCGATTACCGCTGGGAGACAGGGCTTGGATCTATCCAACGTAGTACAGTTGTGTTTTCTCATCCTTTAGGCTGGAATCTGGTAACACGACAACATCGTGTCCATACGATGCTGCGACTGAACCAAATCTCCTTCATACCAGAACCTCATATTCCTTCTAAGTCTTTTTTCATCAAACGCGACCTAGTATTCTCCACATATGACATAATATTCGTTACAGATGTAGCCTTCTGTCACCTCTGTCGAATACACCTGATGGCTTTAGTGAAGTGAAATGAGAACTACGGATTCTTACAAGCATACACCTCGATTACTAACTTTCTCAGTGATTTTAATCGCAACTTTATACCAACACCAGCTATATGTAACAACCGTGGATCTTTTAATCCCGTTACTCAATCAACCCTATTATCCTCAGTCCTTCTCAGCACTAAATATGGTGCCCCATATTCCACCTCCATAACGGGTGTCACCAGAAGTTTACGGCATCTATGTCCTACTAAGAATAACATCTACAGCTTGCCCGACAACTCTATCTTCTACCTATACTTTCACTTCACCTTAACTATTTGCTTTGAAACTTCTCTAGCCATGATTTGCTTTAGAACAGCAGCGAAAAGATACGTATCCTGGCAACATGTCGCTCACGGTTGATATCAGTGAAATTTCAATCGCAACTGTATTTGGTGTTTTTCGCATGTGTTCTTCCTACTCTTGGGGCTTTAGTGAGTATTGATCTTTTACACGAGTACTTATAACAACGGAGTCGTACTGTTTTTTATGTATAATCTCTTCAGTTATTGTATCCATTGCCTGTTTCCACAGCGAACTTGCTAGTAAGATGCTTTTATTTGATAGTTAAATTGCTCTTCATCATACATACACACATATATATTCATATTATTGTATAGCGTGTTTCTATTTCGGACTCGCTTGTTCCGTACCATAATCATCTCTGTCCCGTCCATTCTTTTGTCCCGATATCCTCGGCTCAGTCTGACAAGGATGATAAAGTGAAACAAATGCAACTTATGGAGTTATCGTTCAGACGAGGTTCGCATCGCTTGTTTGCATTTGGCTTAGACAACAACGCTAACCAACTTGTTTGCCTAATATAACCTCATCTGTTTCTTGATCACCCTATTCCTTGTTACTAACATCTGGTTTTGACCTTTTATGGTGTTCTTTACTGCTGTGTATCGAGACTCCAGGTGTTTGTTTGACCATAAAATCCAACGTGCTACTTTGACTTTTTAGATTATTAAACAAGTTGATAGAATTTAGCTTTCAGGATATTGCACCAAACTCAAATATTTGAGGTTATGTTTTCCCATTACATATTAGTTACGTTTCGTTTATCCCTCCGTTGTCTTCAGCATCTCGTACGTACCTTATCATGGTGCGTCTGAAATTATATTAACTTTAAGCTACTGAATGTAATAAAGTAGTGTATTTTTAATTTGAAGACCTAGACTGATCGCTGCGATGATGTTTTAGAGGAGTTGACTCTGGGGATATCCTTCTCTGTTTGACAGATCGATTCGGAAATCATACGCTTACCGTATTAAACGAATATTATTTGTGTTGTTTTTCGGTTCGTTTAACCTTAATCATTATCATGGGTGTGTTCCAGTGTGAAATGCGTCTTTACAACCCTTAACACTCGTTTCTATCTGCTTTCTTCATCAATTCTCTTCGGGTGTCTTTCCCTTTATAGAATCCCGCCCTTGGCATTTCAACTGCAACAGTCTTTTTGATCTTTCCTTGCCGCAAAAACCCGGTGTTATGTTTTCGAATGTGGCCAATCTACTCAATTTCGGTTACACCTATCCACCGGCCCCACTTTTATCGCCCTCTACACCACAATGGACATCCTCCCCCATCTCACCCTTCCCATCATCATCTTTATCACAATTCGACTCAGCACCTACAACAACATCAGCATTTCAGTCGTCAGTCACAAAATCACGCTTTATCTGGACACGGATTAAATCAGAATGGAGGTCCCATCACAGCTGGTCTTTCTCCGCCATTCACATCGAATCTTAACGCAGCAGCGGCGGCAGCGGCTGCGGCAACGGCAGTTCTAGTTGGTCATGCACCATCCACAGCTACCGGATACCCGGGTTCTTATAGTCCCAGCTCGCATCCTCAAATCGGACCTTCTTCATGCAACACCGTCTTGCCCGCCGGTCTGGCAATGGCCGCAACACCACTGGGCTATTGGCCTGGTCATGGGTTGTCTCATTTTTCGCCGGAGTATGGATTAGGTCATTCACAACTAACCGCCGTGGCCAATACTCATCATACAAGCGCAAACGGTTTTGGTATTCATGAGGACAATTTATGTGCGTCGATCTCGCTTCCGAACCACACGTCATCTACCCAACCTGGGGGTGGAAATAACAGCCATGCGATGTTCCTCTCTCAGCATCCGCAATCGCTGACTTGTGGTATGCATGAAGACCGAGTGCCACAGTTTGTTTTAACTGACATGGGCGCGTGTAATCTGGATACGGCGGCGGATTTGGACTCTCGAATTAGTGCAACTGGTTCGGCCCCCTTAAATGGTTTATGTTACACATCATCGTTGTCCGTTCAAAATCATGTTAACAAATCCGCAAATTCCTCGTCAGCCGCGACAAGCAACACTGGCGGTACCGGTTCAGCCAATAAACATCACGGTGTCAAACAACGTTATTCGCAAAAACATTCCTGTCAACTGATTCAGCATTCAAATCAGACAGAGAACGGAATTCATCATCCACCACCGCCATCAGTCTCAACTACGACTCCTGGTAGTCGTGGATCTAGCCGTTCGGCTATTGTCAGTGTTAAACTCAATTCCAACAATGATCGTCACTCGTCTTCATCGTCAACGTCCGCATTGAAAGCCAACGCTAGTCTTGTGAACAGCGCAGAGACGAATGGATACGGTGTCAGCAAGAGTACTGCCAAATTCCGTACATCCAAAGAAGAAACTAAATCTGGTAGTGGAATTGCTGTAACAAGGTTGGGTGCCACTCAGCAATCAGTCAGGTCGACACCTCAAGTTTCCATCTCGTCATGTGGTTCAATCACTGAGTCTACGAACGCCGAGTCTGACTGGCCTAAATTAGGTGCCACGGTGCAGTAGAAAATCCGGTTGGAACTGCATCGTTTTTGGTGAGTTCTATGAATTCTAAGCTTCGGCTCTTTTGTATGTGTACAAACATATTTCAACCGAGTAACCTGATACCTAAGTTTAGTTTGGAACGTTTGTTTAAATACATTGACTGTGACCTGGTGTGGATCATGTTCAGTTTGTACCGACGTATGTGGGTTCAACTTTATTGTGAAGGCCCGATTAATGGGGTTGTGCAACTATATTCTACAGCAGACCGCCACCACAATCTAACAACCTGAACATTGATCACAAAGAAAGGTTAGCTCTTTTGATATGAGAATTCACCCGCGCCGGAGTTCCGTTCAGTATTCGGACTAGGATAGGACACTCTTGATTTGTGGTAAACTCTGAGTGGTTTTCTATACGTAACAATCGATATCCTGGACTACTCAGTAAAAATTTGGCCCTACGTGGAATCGTGTATTTAAACATTCAAGCAAAAATTGTTTGGGCACGCTGTCTCTGAGAAAACCTTGCTGACAATTATCTGTTTCATTTTATTCTAACCTTAACCATTCTTTTTTTTTCCTACCATGACCATTTCAAACGCATGTAGCTCTTTTTCTGAAGTTGACCGTCTTGCCGCTGACTTCGTGTGTTGATCTAGCCGATCGGACATTGGTTGTAATCAATATACACACCCGTGCATGCACAACGCGTTCTCCGCGGAACTAATCGTGCATCAACTTCCACCTAGAGTGGTGTGTCAGATGACAGCATACTCATCCAATATCCCACTCGAACCAGTACCTCACAGATGGCTTCAGTTACCCAAGGATGAAAATGCATTCTTTCATGTCCAATAAATGTTGGAGAACTACGGTCTCTTCATTCGTAGTCGTGTGTACCTCTGGACAGAATGGCGCGTTTGAATCAGCGTTTGTATCCCCCAGGCCTCTTATTCTAGGGATTCCTAGAGGGATCTCACCAACGAACTCCCTCACTGTCCAACTCTGAATCCTACCAGTTTAGCAGATACCGCTTGAAAGAACACACTGGAAGGTACGGGCTTGCATAATTCCCCCATTGCACCTTCCTACAAATGGCTCTGAAATGCAAACAGAGTTTTACTCGGCTTTCTTCTGCGCTCGATTAGCTTTTGCATCGGCATACTACCTATGAAATACCGTTGCTTTCGAGGGAGATCATCACCCCATGAAACAATCGATTACCGCTGGGAGACAGGGCTTGGATCTATCCAACGTAGTACAGTTGTGTTTTCTCATCCTTTAGGCTGGAATCTGGTAACACGACAACATCGTGTCCATACGATGCTGCGACTGAACCAAATCTCCTTCATACCAGAACCTCATATTCCTTCTAAGTCTTTTTTCATCAAACGCGACCTAGTATTCTCCACATATGACATGATATTCGTTACAGATGTAGCCTTCTGTCACCTCTGTCGAATACACCTGATGGCTTTAGTGAAGTGAAATGAGAACTACGGATTCTTACAAGCATACACCTCGATTACTAACTTTCTCAGTGATTTTAATCGCAACTTTATACCAACACCAGCTATATGTAACAACCGTGGATCTTTTAATCCCGTTTCTCCTCTCTCATTTATGCGCAGATGCGTTCTAGAGTTTATACTCCGACACTATCGTTCATACAATTTTTTTGCAGCTACCACCCATTGTGGTTTGTTTGCGTGCGTTTGTGTATTCGATAAAGTTTCTTGATTTTTCCGCCTTTCTGTCTTTCTTCTGATTTCATATCGTTTTCTTCATCAATTTGTTTTCTTATCTGATGATGTTATTGAACAAAATATATGGCTCCTTTTACACATGCGAGTGACTTGATCGTGTTTTCATCTTGTAACCTTGTATTTACTATTTGTTTTACGATGTCCCCGTCCCGTAGTGGACATCCTCTAGGAATGAGAAATCATCCGTTGTGTGGAATTGTTCACCACGGAGAGGAACATATATTCTTGCAGTTACTATCATCTCTATTGACTATTTGTAAGTAGTCTAAAATAAATACACTTCATTTTTGACACAGTTGGCAAAGTAAATACGCTGTTTCATAGTGAGACGTCCCATTTTTAACACTGTCCAATCCCGTTAACTTCGGTCGTAAGTCTGAGAGAATGAGGGTATTATCCACA
>LOND01001931.1:31409-52115 GCA_014220965.1 Paragonimus kellicotti | reverse complement strand
AACTAAAGTTAGCTATTCATTCATTTGAGAAACTGGCCAAATTTGTTTCGCCTTTAAGCATAATTGCATTTTTGTATTACGAAACTTGATTGACAGTCTTTCACAAGTCATGTTCTCTCCTCTTTCCAGCCACACAAGATTCCGCGCTTATCCCACAGTCATCCAGTACGGCAGTGAAAAGGAAACGCACGAGCTCTACTAACGTTCGAGGCGCCCACGCTCACTTCGCTACACCAACTGTTCCTGCAACAGATAGCCGCGTCCCTGGGTAGGTCCTGTTGCCATTGTTACGCCTTTCGGTGTAACAGTTTTGTTTCGCCTTTTTTTGACACGTAACTTGCCTGTTTTATAATGACAGATTCCCGACAAACAGCAACACGTGTGAACATTCAACTTTGAATCAAACTTGACAATAATGTGGTTGGAGTTGAGTTCGGCTACCTTACGAAACAATTGAATAAATAAGGCGTCCATGAACTGCGAGACTGCGTCACGTCAAACGCTTTCCAGCTGGGAATATTGATGGACGCCAGGTCTGCGTTATGATAAGGCATGATTGTCGGCGAGGTCATTAAGGCTGTCGAGAGATAAGCGACGGCATATTCGTCTGACCACAACTGTACTTCTTTCAATCAATAGTGTGTTTCGGTAAACAGAGAAATGAACGCAGTTAACGTCGTCGTGTCCGTTGCTATTAACCATCTACTTAAATTATAAGCACAGACTGTAGGACTGAAAAATTCGGAGAAAAATGCGTACGAAACAGCAGCAGCGATATAATGCACATTCAGAAGGTACAGCGTTTGACGCATCGAAAATTACTTAAGTGGTCATGCGTGATGTCACAGTATAACAACCATGCGAACTGTGAAGTACTCCTTTTAATGTTACGCACGTCTCGATGCAATGTCAAGTTTTACTGATTGGTCACGTTTCCTTAGTGTGAATAGGAAAGCTTCAGGTTCCATAACGCCCTCAAATATCCTTAGACTTACTGCGTTTCCATATCTCGATTATCAAGCCAAACAGAATGCCATTTTATCGATGTCATCCCTAAAAAGCAGTTGTCGCAAAAACAGCCTCTCTGTAAGTGAAATAGCTGACTACATCAGAACTACTACTGACCTCTTCGTCTACAAACACACGGCGTTCCAAATAGTTGGTCAATTTGAGTTCCAGATCACGATCTGCTGTGTAGACCAAAGACTGGAGACTGGGAAGACGCACAGCCAGATGGCGAGAGAGAACCACCAGTAGATCACAAACTGAAAGAAACGACTCGTGACTTAGCCGTTTGGACGGATGATCCAAATAGCCAATCGCCACCTCCATATGCAGGTTGATCATCCGGCGCACCTTATTTATATCACCCTAGAACACGAATAGAGGGAAAATGAACACACTCAATATGGAATGCTTGAGTTAACATGCAGCTCAGAAGAATAACGATTAGTTATGCCATGTGTAGCTCACCCAGCCGAGAATGCTATAAAAGTAGAACCTTAGAAGGTCGTGTCACACGTAATTTAATCCCAAGGTGATAAACAAAGCAGGGTTGGCAGACCGAATACGATATACGGTATTATTGCGGACGCCATATAAGATCAATTATAACGAAACCGGAAACTACTCGTTCTGGAGTCAATAAATAATTACAAGCGCCTATCAAGTTAACTAGACGAAGATGGGCGAGTATGAACAGGCATGCATCCAAAGGCCAATGGGGGAATCACGGAGTGACAGTCATCAACTAAGTGATTAATACGCCGCATGACTGTTACGGGTATAAACAGCATGGATCTGGGGACGGCAAGTCACACAAGAGCAGCGGAGTAGGGGAATATGAACGAATGGGAGTTTCAGAGTCAAATAGGTTAACCAGATACATTCAAATTGAAATCAACGACGTTATGATTAGGACAGCGTGATCTACCATGGATAATTGTTTGGGCGCATGAGGCAATCAGAGAATAGACAAGATTGTTTACAGCTGTTCATTTTTAGCGCATGCACGATTTACAAGATTTCACACGGGCTGATCAAGTTGCATGAGTAAACCCAATAACCAGAAAACGTGCACATACACGAATGTGTCCGAATGCAACACAAAGTTAGGTAAGCAAATAACCTAAAGCTCTTAATCAAAGGCATGCGCATACCAATTTAGCATCTCGGATAGTCCTCACCTTGTCCGCATCGGCCTCGCTCAATCGAGCTATGTGCCAGAGGATTGCAGTGGAGCAGCAAGCAACTGCCTGGCCAACAATTTCACCACTGGCCTCGTTCCCAGCCTGTGCCACTCGAATGAGACTGTCCCATAAGTCCAATCCAGACAAATCGTGACAGCTTTGAAAAAAAAAACATAATAGAACATATCGCAGAACCTCGTACAGCAGGTAACTTACTATACTCGTTTATAGCAATGTGGCATTTTGGAAACATTCGAGGCAGTAGAATAGAATTTTAACCTATAAGCCCTCAGTCGAAATTCCATCACACTGGTCCAAACTTGAATTAAACAACGCGCGACTCCGTAGCTCAAGGCCACAAAAGAGATTTGGCAAGAAAGTTACCAGTTTGACCACACAACCCGGAAAAACGTCTGAGGATTTGTAATTCGAAAGCCTATCAGAACCAAATTCGAAAAAATTCAACTCACCGTGAAACAACATTCGAGCGCAACTACAAACGACCGTATGTCCCCCTCCTGAGAATATCGGCTGCAACTATATATTTCTGCACCACTATAAGTAAGCTGATACTAACCCAGTGTCACCTCATTTAGTCGCGCAACTCGTTGCAAATGGAGAATATCCAAACTGTGACAACAATTTACAGTCCTACATCGTGACTCTGATGACAACCATTGTTAAAGGTGCTGGAAGGTTTGACACTCTCAATTGGTGGACCATCGAGTGTCGCCGAGTAAATGCTACCCTACCTTAGGTCCCAAGGGTTTTTTTTTCACCGCCACCGTTGGTCTAAGACTAAACAAGAGTTGAATACTCATAGTTGTTTCCAAAACTTGTGTTCATTTGGTCTTATATCTGTTAGGAGTAACAATACTACTGCCCTTAAGCAGTGCATAATATGCAGTGGAAGAGCATGCCGTCCCTTTGATAACCATAAATTCATCTGAAACTTCGATCACATAGCGTAACACTGTTGACTACGACATCCACTTCAAGAACTTAATACATGGGACTGGCTATCGCACGGATGCTGAATGATAACTAGAAGTATCTCCTAAGTCGTCCCATCCGACCTATACTGCTACCTTGACGAGGTGGTCGGGCTTGTGTGCTGTTTTGATCCGGCGGGCTATGCTGACTAGGACTCCGGTCCTTCCAGGTTCAACCCTGTCAGACAGGCCAAAGGGGAGCAGCCAGACGAAAAGCAGTTACACTCATAGGATTGTATGTCGCACTACTGACCGCGTAGGAGTGCTTAGGTAGTGAGGCACGATCCTATGGGCATACAGCAGAACTATTTTTATAGTTGCGGCACTGCTGTCTTCCGTATCAGGAAGAAGGGGGTTAGAAAAGGTACCCTCAAACAAAAGCACTCCGATCGCCCAACGGTTGACCGTGACCGCCGGCGTATTATCCAATACGGTCGAAAAACATCTATCACCCAAAAGCCCGATGTAGCTTTGAGTACATCCACTGCGCGCAGCAGTGCTCAGAATCAGACATCAATGTCTTATTCACTGCGCCCTCGGGCTAGGCAAGCCCCTCACTGCCAAGTGAGTCAGACTTTTGAGTCAGAGACTCGGGGTGGGGTCCCTCAAGTCAACCCCCTTCCGCGGCATAAACGACCGGGAAGTATCAGAAGTTGTCGCTCTCCCGACAGTGACATTACTAATCCAACACGACTTTCTACTGTTTTACCACTCATTTCTTCTGCCTTCCATGTGCCTTCGGGCGATAATTGTTTTCTGAGGCCAAGACAACCGGTAAACATTGGCGCCTTCAATGTCCGCACTCTCCGACAAGTCGGTCAGCAAGCTGCTCTGGCTAGTACTCTCTCAAGTCTGGAGCTTGATGTGTGCTGCGTGTCGGAGACGCGAGTCTACGATTCTAGCACCGTTATCCATTTGAGCTCACCTCTAGATAACTGTCGATTCAAGCGCTTCTCTCTCAGGGTTTCTGGTGACGCCGAAGCTGAATCTCGCGGTCAAGCTGGAGTGGGAATCGCACTGAGTTCCAGAGCAGAGCAATGTTTGCTCGATTGGATCCCAGTGAACAGTCGCTTGTGCGCTGTCAGACTCAATACATCGGTAAAAGTCTGTCGACGCAAATCAGAAAGACGTTGTGTATTCATTATATCGGCGTACGCTCCGATAGCTGTCCGGATGTTACCAAGGATGCGTTCTATGACGCCTCGTTGACCTTCTGAAGCAAACTAAACACTCAGACATCATCATACTAGCGGGCGATTTGAATGCCCAGCTTGGTCGGCTTTCCCCGGACGAGAAGCGGCTGGGAGGTATGTTTGGTGTCCGGGCACAACGCACTGACAATGGCGACAGACTGCTGCAGCTGTGTGCATCCATGGTCTCTATATTTCGAGCACCGCATTTCAACACAGGAAGAAGCACTGTGTTACATGGAGACCTCCGTGTGCTTCTCAGCCGTGGACACAGTTGGATCATATAGCAGTCAGTTACAGGTGGCATCATCACCACCATCATAGACAGCAATAGATCAGTGGTTCAAACGGATGCTTAACCTGTCACACAACCACGAAGAAGAAAAAAACCATATAAGAAGAAGAAATAGGAAGGAGATCTAACAACTAAAAAGCTACGCCTGTATTCAAACATTATAACATCAAGGCGCAACTCTGTTGAGGACTGTCGTGCCTTTTGGAGCAACCACCTGGACTCGGACCATGCTGTTGTGCGTGCCCGTTTTGTTTTGTCATTTGCCCAGAGGACACGCTCGTAAATGCAAGGTAACTTAACTGGCATTCGAGCGATGAGTGTAAAGAACGCTTACCAGAAGGCGTTGGTGAACAAGTTGCCCAGTTCGAGTCAGGTGAAAGATCCTAACGAACACTGGGAACAAATCGCCGCAGCTATGAGTCATGCTGTGAAGAGGTATGTTCCGAAGGAGCTGTTCAGTTGCGACAGAACTGGATTTCCATCACGTCGATAAACCTCATGAACAAGCGTCGCTCGATCCCACCTGGTTCTGAATATGACGGCGACCGTCGAGAACTTAAACGCAAGCTGACTAAAAGCTTGCGCAAAGACCGTGAGCACTACTTGGTCGAACAGTCGAAAGAGATGGAAAGGAGCCTTTTTATCTGGGAATTGCAGAAGGCTTTTTCCCTGATCCGTGGTTGTACTGGTCGTCGAGTTGGTGTAAGTGAGACCATATGTGAAAAAGATGGTTCACTTATCACCAATCAATCGCGTCGACTTGACAGGTGGGCTGAACATTTTGAAGAACAGTTCAGCTGGCCTCAACCAGACCATGTGGACGACGGGACCCGAATGGTCAGTTATTGCGTTCCAGACGGCCCTCCGTCGGAAGCAGAAGTGGTCCTAGAGCTCAGGTTATTGAAGCGTAATAAGGCTCCTGGACCAGACCTCCTCTCCTCTTTTCAAGGATGGCGGGAGAGGTTGATATCAGAACTGACTAAACTCCTCCAGACGATTTGGGAGACTGAAGAGGTACCTCGCGATTGGTGCTTATCAATGATCTCCATTTCCAAAAAAGGGAGCCCGAAGTCTATGTGACAACCACAGAGACATCAGTTTGGTATCTGTTGCTTCCAAGTTACTCACTGGCCTCATTTTACGTCGGCTCACTAAGCCATGAGAAAGGCAAATACATGAAGAACAGGCAGGATTCCGATCCGGCCAAGGGTGGCGCTGACCACGGGGTCGACTTAACGTTCGTCCCTCTTCGCTCATGCGCTGATGCCGTTGAATGACTGCAACGCCGCTCGGCACTCCTTCTATGGAGCACCCAGACGCGTCGTCCGTTGTTAATTTCGGGACTGCTGTAAGGCTGGCTTTCGATTCAGTTGGCTCGTAACGATTGCTACCTCGCTGGAGAGACTCATTTTTCCGCTGCATAGGAGGGTATCCATGCGGGAAAATAACGGGTTGAATCTGTTGCTGTGAGTCATGACTGGTAAAGATGGCATCCGGACTATCTGACAGCAGGGTGAGGGTTTTATGGATCAGAGGCTGTCTCGGGGGCATTCGTCGCATTTCATTCTCACCTTTTTGGTGGTGTTTGTACCGTTAGTGCGCAAAGGGGATGTGTGCCAGCTCTGAGTTCCGCGGGCTTCTTTTCCCTGTTCATTTTTGTCATGCGGAACATGACCTCGTTTTGCTGGAGGGTGCGCTTGATGGATCCAGTGGATAATTTGCGGCGTTGAGCCCGGCGGCCTTACCGTTTCCGCATATGGGCAACTCGGCGTGAAATTCGAGCCACCGATCTAGAAGTCACGGGGGATCAGTGACCGATCTCAAGCTCTTACCTTGTAGCCCATGAACCACCGCACGTTGCCGACAGACATGCAGACCATCGCATAGACAGCAAGGGTGAATTAGACTCAAGCACCTGGTTAGTATGGACACGCATGCGCCTTGGCCGGTCATATGCACTCGGACAGTTTGCAAAGTGCCAGTGTTCGTGTTCTTCTCTCTACTGGTTCGGCGCGGGATAAGCACCGCGTGTGCTTTGCAAGGAAGATTCAACAGGTCCTGCGGTAATGTGCTCATGGGATTAGATAAGTCGATTGTCGTTAACAAGCATGCAGGCGATATCCAGAGTACCAGAGCGAAGACGTCAAATAGCCCACATTAAGTGGACTGATCGCGTGAGCAATGCGGCAGTTCGCCGGCGCGTATTCCGGAACGCTCGGGATGCGCGATCAATTGGTCAACTACTCACGTTGCACAGCCTGCGATGGTTAGGTCACGTACTCCGCATGCCAGCTGAGCGTTTACCGTACCACCAACAGTTGGGTGAAACCACATGGTGGTCAAGCGACAACGTGGTCACGAAATATGAGACCCTGACTGCTCCACTGAGTAAAGTGGGTAGGTGTCGCCTGCCTGGATGGGGTCCTCGTGATCACTCAAACCGCTGGTTAGAGACGCTATCCGAGATGGCGGTGTGTCGCAGTCAATGGCGTACCTGCATCCATACCATTTCTAGTTCTTTCGCTTAGACTTCTATTAATTTTCAACCTTCTTAGTAACGTTTTCTTCTAGGATATTCCACGTCACTGTTGAGGTGAGCGGCAGCCCGAGCCACAGTACCTTTTGGTCAGGCTCATGGCTGCTATGATGATGATGATGATGATAAGTCATCTCATGTTACACTCCCATGACAAACTGACGAGCATTTCTTTTAACTAGGATTCCCACAAAGAAAACCGTGAAAAGTAAGGACAACCAAGAGCGTCAACACAAAAGCCACTAGTTTTCCCTCACCACCTCGATTAACGAGCATCGTTGACATTCAACAATATAAAAGACGGTTCAATTGATCCAATAAAGAAGTATGACCACAGGTCCACATCGGAACAATGTCGACAAATGCAATGGAAATGGAAAAGTACCTGGGCCTCAGATACACTGTTTAAATAATATGCTAAATATGGATTGTACAGAAAGTCCTTCGGCTCACAAAAGTGCAAATGCAGCACGGAGAATGAAACAAATGAACCTACGTATAGAACGCATATATACGCTTCAGTGCCGTGTGCAGGTGAAACGCGTCCTCTTGGTCCGGTTGTTCTCCCTGGAACGGGGAAAAATAAATATATTCAGCGCCCTTAAAACAACTGTGAGAAAAACCCTGCGTCGCGGGAATGATTAACGTTGTCTACTTGCCTGGTCATTGAAATAGTTAAGAAACGCGTTCCGGTAAATGTCTGTTAGACGATCCAGCAAGGTTCCGCGAACAGTTTGACATTTGGCTGCAACACTGAGTTCATCCAAACACAATGATTCATACAGTCGGGAACAGGCTAGCAGCGTTGTCGGGTCTGTATGCCGATCCACGATGTCCTACAGAGAAACAGAACAAGAGACAGACAGGGTTTTGGAATAGATAGTGTCAGGAAATCACAGGCATCTTCAAACTACTACTTCTGTAGATAAAAGCTAGTAGCTTTCAGATCACATATAATATACTTGTGAGGTGTGGTCAAATATGTTAAAAATATGTACAGTTTGAGCTAACTGAACGATATCGCTCCCGAAGGAGCGACAGGATGATACGAAGGCGATAACAAGATGGCGGATGGGAAAGATCAACAGAGGAGGACCTGATTTTTACAGACGGCTTTTCGCCTCTTGCTGACAAGCGGGTATAGCTGTAGTAAATTTATCCATCGCACTGCCCCTTGGACTTACTCGTCGTTTTATAATAGGATGCTGCAAAATCTATTGGGTAATAACAACTCCGGTTCACATAATGCACGTGAAGTAAAGGAGAGATGACATTAGGCCGAAAAAGTCTGAGAACCACTTGTCTAGGCGATCGACTTTCACTGGTTAACCAGTGTTGACTATCATCTTCGTAACAGCACTGATTTTGTCAACAGTTTTACGCGTGGAGCTAAAGGATTTATGATACTTATCTTAGTTTCTGTATCGTGTGCAAACTGACCTCGCACTGAAATCTATCAACAGTGCCATCACAAATCGCTTCCTTCCGTTCATATGGAGAAGAGTAAGTCACTTCCCATGAATTCCGCTAACATCCGGTCTACAGGATATGTTGGTCTACGATGGATTCTCCCATAAGGCTCGGTTAGAGTAGTCCTGAATGTCTTGAAGAACTATAGATGATCTATAGATGATCAAGCTACAGATCAGGGGAGGGACGCCTTGAGACTGATACCAACGAGCAAATCGTGGTGGACGTAAAAATAGAAGCGGTAGATGACTCCAAACTTATCCACCGCCAGTTTCGTTTTCCAAAGATATCGAAAGCCGTCAATTCCATTTTGACTTCGTTCATAAGTTGTGTGAACGCCATAAAAACGCACCAGATGAACCACGACGAAATAGCGCATCGGAAAAACTTGAAATAAACAAACGGTTAAACTTTGGCCATAAGAATATCAAACCTCATCCGTTGATCGTTTCGGAATTAAACTAGAAAAGGAAGAGAAGTCACTTTGTTTCCACTGAAAAGGTGTTACACGAGAAGCATACGGGTAGGTATAAGGTGAACGGTGACCTACGAATATTCCAGAATCATAGGCTGAAGGAGGGCCACCAGAAATACTAATCAGAATTACCGAGTGACCGATGAGGGTAAGGGAGTGAAAATCAAGTAGGCTGCCTCGGAAATGATTCGGGAATTTCTGCGTCCTAAATCACAAAAATCGTTTTCCCTGAGGAAGAGGCGTTTATGGAGCGAAAAAATCGTCCGGCAATGATGTCCAGGTGCACATGTGTAATCCCATGTTCAAGTCTCATAGTCCGAAGTGATCAACAATTGGCGAGCTGCTCTCGAAGAAATCTCAGAGTTAAAAGTCGACCGGTAAAGTGATGATGACTTTTCATTAAAAAAAGTATCGCCCTGATGCCGGACTCTGCCCAAATCAATGAATCAGACGAGATTTACCTATGACCTGTTTCTTTCGAGGTATGTATTCACTCACGTCGTAAATATCCCCAAAAATCGTAAAGGATTTGTTTCGGTTGGAGTGAGACATCCCCAGCACGCGACACATCGGTTGCTCACAACCCATTTTTTGTAAAATTACGAATTCCCAGTTAGTTCCAAGCATACGCCAATTTGTGATCATTCTTTAGCAATCAGCGTAATATAACTGCCAATAAGTCTGTTATATTTAGCGAAAGTGGGTCTACAATACGAACTGTACCAGAGGAATAAAAAGAACTAAGGGAACAACTCGAAGGGAACCCCCTCAGAGAAGAAAGCGTGCTTTAGCCACTAGTGTTCGTAATCACGTGACAGGAGTACATGTAGACTAGATGCTCTTGACTTGAACGGGCTTGAACAAGAACATATAAGGCCAGTGAGTGAGATCATAAAGGATCAGACATCAGGTTGTATATAGTGATGTCCGGTGTCCCGTGGCGTACTGGGTCACATGTGCACTGTATGCTGCCAGGCTGTTCGATCCTAGATAGGCAAATAGCAACAATCGAGGTAGAAACCTTAGCTGAGTTATTGGTCGTTGGTGCCGTAACTAGAGTTACCACAAGCTCAGAACATTTAGGATGAAAGCCGGTGTCATTACCACTAACACACTTAGTGATGGAACCTTACTAAAGAGGAGTGTGTTCACATTCAACGCTGGAACCTGATTTCAATGAATACAAGTATTCTCCATAGGCACATCACTTGTCAGCATTCATCGTTTATGTAATACAACCGTAGAACATTGATAAAACATCCATCCAGGTATGTTAAGAGTTCCACGCGGTAGGTGGTAAACCAAAACATTTCGCGTAAATTCGGGAAACATTTATGGAGCCAGATTTTCGATTACTCCGACTGATTGAATGAAGAGGATCTTTTGTGAATTAAATATATCGAAACCGGCAGCTATTCAGAGCAGACGAGTTTGTCAAATGTACTTGCGGACAAACTGACCTGAACTGATTGTAACAAAAGGTCCAGATGCCGTTCGTGTCGGCCAGTGGTATACAATTCAATATCCATAAATCGCGGGATAGTGAGAAGATTGGCTGCGCGTTCCGGAGTCTCGCCATATTTAGTTAGTAGGGCTGGAAGGGCAGTGATCATAGCTTCGGTCATGCGTGCCCTCTCTTCGGCAATTGCGCGGGCTTCGCGAGCCGAGAGAGTCGTTCCTCCACCACCAATGCCAGTACCACCGGCACCTCCGCGACCACGACCAGTGGGATCCAAAGCAGATGCGCCTCCGGTCAGGGTATTGAAGTGGGAATGGTGTGTGCTAGCCTGGGATAGATGGAGTGAAGATAGGCAATTACAGTACGAAAATGCAACGGTCCCGAATGCATGCCTAGCACATGGGGACCGAAGCATGAATAATGAGCAGAAGACAGACAGCATTTCGTACACTCTCGTCAGTTGTCACGTGGAACGACTAAATATGAGAATAACTAAATGAATGATACTAGCACTATAAGTACATGTGCACATTAGTCTATTAGTGAAAACCATGAGAAACGGATACGAAAGGTGAATAAAATTTGCAAGCAAGGGACGTGACAGTGTCTCGTGCGACCTCGGGATAATCAGTATGTGATGACGCACTAGCACTCGGAAACTGTTCGTCGGAGTGACTTCAGGGCCGGTCTCCAGCATGTGCATGACAATCGAGGAAACTGTCTAACACATTGTAGTGAGATCATGTTGAAGCTGGCCGTACATCAAACACGTGAAGTAATTGCAAACGTGCTCATTAAAATACAAGGTTTTATCAATTCTACCGGTGCAGACGGCACACCAGCTACAAGTCCTGGTTATAAGTACTAGCATAATAGGTGTAGAAAAGATACAAATCACGAAAAAACATCAAAGCGTGCTCCGATAGACCAACTAGGGGACCGAACGTATCCGAAGTTTCCAATGCATCACGCATATTGAGCCAACGTACAGAAAAGACCGGAAAAAGACCTTTACGTTGGATCATGAATTATTACTGATGCTTCTAGATAAACTGAGAGAGGCAAAGCAAGAAAGAGGATCATACATTGAAAACGAAAACGGTCTCCTGATAATCTATATCAGGGGTTTGAAGGAAGTTGACCTCTTTTCTTGAGAAACCACACAAATTGTAGTTCGCTGTCAACCACCAGCTGCCGCCTTACGGCAAAGGCTTCGGCTGAGAACTTACCTAAGTCTGAGCGTTCTAGTAATATCACAGTCTATATACAACAATTAACGGTTGTAACATTATCAATTCATAATGAAGACGACACCGTGCCAGAGGATGACAATTAAAAGTAGCAATAAACAATGAAAGCGACATGGCTTCAAAATAAGTTAATTACAGCTATAAGGGGCTCTAAAGCATCTGATTAACGCAGTACAATGAATCGACTTGGAAAAACTCACGAAGCCATAGAATTCGCATACAACCACGGGATTTCACAGTCTCAAACCGAAAGGACTACTTCGAACAGAAGTTGCCAGCTTACGCACCATAATTAGTTCACTGTTAAGTGACAGATTACACAAAATGCGAGCTGGATGATGCTGTCAGGTTGCTTAAACATGAGCAGGAGCAATCGTGCTGATAGTGGGTCGAATCCACAGTTGTGTGGACCAGTAGTCCACGTCGTTATTACTGAGCTATCTGACACAAACGCGCAACAGCAAAAGACCAGTAAAAATCCTGACGTTTTACTCGTGAGATTAATGTACTAGGGAACACCCGCTTAGAGTGGACAGAAATTCACAAAATGTAGACTTACAACCATTATTAAAAAATGTTCCCGACAAGTAGACAATTTCCAATTACAAAATCAGGTAAACAACCCACCTGTCTTCCGACGGGTGACTCGCCAGTTGCAGCTTGGCGCACGCAGCAGACCATTATCTCTATCAGGCTTGTCTCCTGATTGGCGTCCATTGGTTCCTCGCCGCGACCAGGCTCTTCCAAAAGCAAATCTAGCATGGCCTCCCAATCACGCAGCATGGGACTTAAATCCCACAGACTATCAACAAGGTAAGCAGCATGTTCGTGCAGCTGACAGAATTAAGGGTGGAAGATAACACGGGTATTAAATAATTCCACAAGATTAAATAATGATGCTAAACCAAAACGAATGTAACAGAATTTGGTCAGTAAACCGGCTTTTACAGTGCAGCTGTCGCAGGACTTACAAGGTCATACGTGGGCTAGGTAATGTTAAGCTGGCCGAACTGACAACAGCAGTCGTGCAAACCGGAAGTCAAACCAGGAACTACGTTACCGATGGGTGTCATTAACACAGAGCTACTTGGAGACAAACTGAACAAATCGCAAACTTAGTCAGTCAGGAAAAAAGACAAATCAATAGGTTAGTTACCTCGCTTTCGATAAAAAACTGCACGAGATCGCGGATCAACGGCGTGTTTTCGCTTCGACGCTTCCCCTTCTTTGTTTTCGTAGGTGCAGCATGAGAATCAACCTCGAAGAGCTTGAGGGTAAGGAACTCGCCAGCTGCCTGTGCCAGAGGTCGATGGGTACAGTAGACTAGCTCGTAAATGTTCTCACAGTCTTTATCTTCTAAGATTGAGTCATTGTGTCTGCAACAGAGAGAATGATGATACTTTTGGCCGTGTGGATTAAAGAACACGATCTCAAAGAAAAAATAGGACAAGTCTAATGCTGAATAGTCGGTTACGTTCGACTGCCTGCTTAGGGTAAATGACACATCATCAGCTTTAAGCAGAAGCTGACATCGCAGTTCGAACTGTTGCTGGCCGAGATAGTGCTGAGGAAAATTCGGGAAACAAACAGGGAATAAGACAATTTGGAACAAAATAGGGTACATAGGCAAATATGCTCAACTTAGAAAGTGGCATCGATTAACTTGCTCTAAGGGGCAAACACGGGTTTTGAGGTTACTATTTAGCCAACTTGTAATTCTTCCCAATTCTGAACAAAGCAGTCGAGTGGACGCTTTACCGGTAAACAAATTATACAATTCGTCGGAACAATATTTCATTCTGAAAGAAAACATTGGTAAGCCAGTGTATTATTCATATCGCCAGCTTGCTTAGTGCGAAGTAACTGCCGACGACAGTGTTGGAACATAACTGCATGCTTATTTACACATACCTTCCGAATAAGTGAGCTACGTGAAGGTGTGAAACAAGTACCAAGTATATAAGGTCAAAGTTCAGAAGGACGACAAACGGTAATCGAGAGGGACTGACAGAAACTAGACATATGAATCGACTCACTTGAGTATACAAGAGACTAGCTTCACGGCTTGGACAGCAACGTCCGTCTCCTTATCCAATGTCATATCGACAAGACGCGATTTGAAGCGCGAGGTGAACAGCTCCAAGTTACTAACCAGAGCCGAATCCTCATATAGCGGCTGCAAAGCGCGGAGACACTGGACGCGGACATCGCCAACGCGGTCAAACAACGTCCAACCGACGTACTTCAAGTAGCTGTCGTCTAGGAACATGGCTGGATACCGCCTCATCCAGACACCGATTTCTTGCATACAAATAGATCGTATCTCTGGTTGACTGTCGCTGGGGGTAAAACACAGTACTCGTCAGATAGAAGGCTGTAAACTTGGACGAATAAGGTGGCAAACAGCTACTGGTAGATCCTGCCTAACTTACCGATAACGATGGACAAACACGCCTTTGAATAGGTAAATTAGCATGTTTTTAACTTCCTCCATGTTCTCTTCTAGTTCTTGTCTGCGTTGCATCAGTACGTCCAAACGATCCGAAGCACGTCGATTGACCATTTTACTCCGTTCGGCTTCGTACTGACGTTGTGTGTTGTCCCGATTAATGCTGACATTTAATGCAACGTCGACTAGAGCGGTCATCATCTTCATCGCGGCCAGTGTACTGGTATGACGGAATGCACGTACCTGTTCAGATGAAGATAGTGAGAACAGACAGCTCGAAAAACAATTTTTAACCAGTTTCGAAGTAGTCGTCGAGAAAATGTGCATACGGTAACATGGCATTTTAAACCGGCTAGCCTAATTTATAAACGACGTGATGCACGTTGAACCGTGACCTTTCGACCGCAGATAATCTAACTGGGGTTTCACGGACAACAAAGACAGGAGTGTTAACTGACGGGTGAGACTCAAATTCGGTATAATTATTTGGGCACGGACACTCTGAACAGTTAGTGAAAAAATAAGAACCTTCGAGATAGCCCAAGGATAGGGACAAAAACAATGGCATCACCACTATTGAGATGAAACCACGTGTAAACGGAGAAAGAACTCAATCTGAGCAAAGACGCACCTGGGAATCTGTGAGACCAGTTAGTAGGGAAATCACTTGGTCTATCATACACTGGTCGTAGATGATGCTGTACTGGCATTGCCGTATGAGGACTTGGATGAACTCTACAAAGTTCGTTCGAAACCGGCGCCACGCAGGACTGGATTGGATGAGCGGGTATTCACCAGAGTCCTCATCGAATTCCTCGGTCATTCGGCGGATAATATCTGCATGACTCAGTTGACTGTACATTTCGGGTGTGACTTTGCCTGCAGGATGAAATTTAAGTATAACGGCACGAAATGAAACCGCGTGAAGTATCACACATTTCTGTAAAAAGACCCTCTTGCTGATACCGTCTTCGAGCAATTGGATTTGAACACAAAATGTAAGCACATAGATGTTGTTTGTGAGTTTAGACAAAGAAGTCCTCGTGATTTAAGTCCCATCCTGCCTCTTATTACGACTATATAGCAACCAAGCATCAGTCATAACCACTGGTGTTTTCCCCGAAGACGATTACTGAAACGGCTGAGTTCACCTACGTCCATATAGAACCGGTGGAGTGCATGTGAAAAGGAGTTTTGGCCGTTAAGTAGGCTTTTGTATTCTTGAGCATTTAAGAGTATTGAGCTCATGAAACAATAAATGACGAAAATCCACTTTTCCCCATCACAAAAAAAATCTAGTAAGGAAACGAATTATGTGCTATCATGGGTGGAAAACTGCACTCATACAACTATCTTTTGGTAATGAAATTAACAGTCCCACTTCAGCAGACGCTAATTACACGACCCGGAATTCGTCTTCCTATGCAACATCATTTTGACGGGAATCACACTCTGCACACACATCATTCATACAAATGGACAGTTTGGTTGCCCGGTCAATGCTTTAAAAATTGACTATCGCCTACGATTAGGCTGAGTTACATGCTTGCCCATTTTTGCGCATAAACCGGTTCTTCTCCGTTCGTGGCTGTGACAGTTAAGCACTAGTGTTAACCAGATATGCGATATTGACACAAATGACCCATCGCATCGGATGCATCTATAAACTGTTTACAGGGATTAGATGGCTACATCTGATGCATACAAACGTTCATCGTTCAGGATCAAACCCATGGCATAGGTTGCTGGCTATTCTGATAGTAGCACAAAAAATGACCAGTTTGTCAATCAAGAGATAAGAGAACGATACGAAATTAAATGAAATTGATCACTATGACTTAGCAATCCCACAGATGGATAGATAAGCTACTGACTGTGACGGTGTCATGCCCGCGATAACTGGTAATCATGAGATAAACAAGCAAAGCAGTAGAAACCCATAACTAACAATCTTTAGGATACAGGCTTGCCAACGACCGCAAAACTGCCATTTCCGACAAGGTTGCCAATCAAGAACGTGGATAGCAACGCGGTTTTCAATCTGGTAATCGTCAGACTCCAACCCTGTTCAGTGAAGCAGTCAGAGCCTTTGTGGTCATTGACGACGCCATCGCCGTCATTTCACATCTTTCACCGCGATCAGCCGCAATGGAAACAATTCGCGACAAGGCAGACACTTTGTCGACATACGGAATGTGTCACCGACGTAGACCGCATTTTAATGCCTCAGAAATTAAAAATTCCTCGAATACACACCAACGGACTGCATACACAACCAGTCTACTTGACAACCGCTAACCCACAGAGGCAACAGCCCACAAAAGCTAAGAACTAATATGCATTCTTCGTGCGGGTGAGCCGGACCAATAGTGCACAGAACGAGGTAGAACGCAGGAGCTAAATTGTGAAAAATTTCATAACTGACAACCGGACGAAGATATGTGGAAGCATCAAACGCTTCCGCAACTCTCGTGGAAGACCAGTTGATAAGCTGATGGGACCACAGTACCAAGGTGGTTGAAGCAATCCAGGCGGTCTAATTGGAGCATCACAGGATAAGAGCCAAACCAGATGCACGGCACACGCCGTGCATGTCAATTCTACCGTTTAAATAAGTCAAGATGAGCTGCAAGTTGATTGTGAAAGAACTTAGTAAAACAATATTGTTTGCATACTCAATACCAGTTAGCATATTACTCATCAGAACCTCACTTCGGAATCTCCTGGTGCTCTTCAAAACGGCTACTTACCGTGTGTCTGAACAGCAGGAGATACGACATCCACACTGTGTGAAGTAGAGAATCCTTGACGCTATTGACTACAAATACGCACCCTATATCTCTTGGCAGATATACGAAGAGTTTAACAATTTGGCACTTCACTGGAGACGACTTCAGCAGGCATGAAATGCGACTGATTCAAAAACAGTTTTTCAGTTCTAAGATCACTACGGATTAAGGATAGGTTCGTCGATGCTCCGGCGTTTGTCGAACAACGAATATATGGTCAAATCATCGATGACCAAGTCGGAGACCTGTTTCCCCTCCTTGTACTTGTATTCATAAAAACCCACATGAGACTCGAGTATTCCGAGTGTTATAGAGATAGGGCTAACACTTCCGTGATTGCTACATGAGGAAGATAAGAATAACTCATGGCAACATCAATCACGAAGTACCACTTCAGTTTTCCATTTAGGACGAGGATGTGTGTTAAGTTCAGATGGCAAATTTAACCATTTATGATAGGAGTTGGAGAAGCAAAGATCTGTGTTTGAATCCTTATCACTTTTCAGTAAGGCAGGTTCCAAAGCCAGTCCGGTTTCTGAAAGAGGATTATCCAAATGCCATAACTACCCCGCACTATCTAAGTTTACGTCCAGATGAGCTGTCACAAACCAACTGAGCTGTTGTAAGCCCTCAGTAACCAACCTTTGCAGCCGCTGCAGGAAATGAAAAACTGAATAAGTTCCAACATAGCGGGTTCCCGATTCGTTTTGTACTGTTCTATCCAGTCGTCGACGACAGTTTGGGGAGCGACACGACCAGACCGAACTGCACCGTACAGAGTGTGCTCTTCTTCATCATGCCCAGTTCCACCACCGCCTGAAAAGCAAAATGATAGGAAGGGGAAGTAATCGAGTCACTGACCATGAGACTTACAATTAGCTGAATAATCCACCATGAATAACTGAACTCACCCGGATCAACGGTGGGATGAATAGGAGGACGCCCACGGCGCTTTTTAGCCGGAGGGGGGTAGGCAGCCGGAATATTTGCAGACATGTTTCCAACGGTGTTTGCATCTAACGGATCACTGCCTTCATTTGACGCAGCATTTGTCATTTGATGTGCCGGTGCCTGAACGTCTGGCATATTGGCGACGGAATGAACACCCGCGGGTTGAAACACCTGCGGTCCTGCAGACGTGTACGGATAGTTTTGATGTTGACTGACTGCAGGGTGTCGATGTCCATCCGACTCCTGTAAAGGATGTTGGTGTTGATATCGGTCACCAGAATAGATATCTTTTGCGAGGGCTACTAGGGACTGGTGCTGCCGGGGATCGCTTTGGTTCATCGGAGGAGAGTAATGTACACAGCTTGGCGGCAACGAATTGTTCACAGTATGCCCCAGTTGATGGTGGTGCGCGGTCATTTGCTTGTTCACCACGTCGCCGGAGTTTTCAATGCCTAAATAGGTTAAGACACGCATACAAAGTATACAACTGTTCGGAACGGTGACAAAATCATAATCGGAGTGTTGCGCTAAAACAAGCTGTACCTAAGGAATCCTGAAGGAGGGCATCAGAACAAGGACATGCAAAATATTGGCTCGTCTAAGTTTCTGCGATATGGGCACCCAGACGTGAACTAAATGGAAACAAACTAGATTATCAGTAAAAAAAACGCCAGGTTATCTACCCTAACAGTAATCGTTGAAAGACAAGCATCTAAAGGAAATATGAACGTTTGGATTAAAGTAGTGAACAGCGGGGTACGATTTGACAGACTTATACCTCCTGCAGCTCTGTAATAGATCGGAAACTTCACCTCGAGAAGGACAAATCGTTTTTCAACCATTCACCAACAAGCCATCAGTGAACTGAGTACTCTGCGTTTGATCCATTGGTTGTCATTCGGGCAATTACCCACTGAAGGACTGTACGTTAATTCCGAAAGAGGGTGACCTCCGTTAGGCACACGTTATTTAGTGAAGACGATCGCTGGTAACCTTTTTTCACCCTGCACATGCAAGCCTGGATATGAAATCCACCACGGTGGCCGTGCTTCTTTCTAATGTAAAACGCATTAACAACCCATCAGACTTCGTTTATTTGCAGATTTTAAAAAACTACTTCTCATCAGGAACCTAGCGTAGAGAACAATGCTGAACGGGACCACGTCAGGCGTTCATGGAAGTATAAAACGTCCTTCTCCAGTTACGAATTTGAATGAAATCAGAAGACCGGTTTTGCAAGATGGTATGTTCTTGTCAGCTGCTACACATAAAAGCGGTGAACATCAAAATACTTAAGCGAAGTAACAGGGATGTGTGCAAACGTAACTGGTGGATCATACGGGCAGTAAGTGTGACACCAAGCAACTACATGCAAGGTAAGTATAAAGGATAAGCTTAGTTCAGACACAAAATTGACTTAGTGTCAGCATTTTGAGAAACTGAAGTATTTAGGCACAATCAATCCATTCAGAAAAACAGGAAGCCTTTATGAGGGACAACGGCGAATTGCGCACTGTAATATGTTGAACGGTTTTTGCCAATAATTATTTCTCAGATACACAAGCTACGAATCCCATCATTACCCATCGAGCTGTGAATAGCCTAACCAGAATTAGCAAATACAGCTGAGCTAACCTTGGTTCGCGAAACTGTGAGCAGAACGCAACTGAACCTGTTGTTGCAATAACAACTGGTGCTGTAGTTGTTGAACTGAGTTCGAAGCATTTACGTATGCATTCTGAGAAGGATGGATCGCATGATTGGATTGTTCCATCTGTGAGCCGTGAGCAAAATGAGGCCCATGATTTTGAGACAAACCAAACTGTCCGGAAAGCATTGTGTTTGCATTCTGATGTGCCAGATGAGCTTGGTTGGTATGAGTGGTTAGGGCAGAACTGTTTCCGTGCGGGAGATGTGCATGATACTAAGGAAAGAGGAACAAGCAAAATTAAGGCAACACGAGAACGAAAACACTCAAAAAAAAAAAAAGAAATACACTTGATGATGGAGATGAGCGTTGTGACAGACGAATGGAATATCACAAATCCAGCGGGTCCAACAATTTACCTAGACGGCACTTGTATGTGAGGGTTAAAGAGATCAGTACTGAGCTGAGATAAACAGTATAAACAGAACGGTTCACAATGAGTACACGGCTATTATGAAATCAGTACTATGACGCGAAAGATCTAGGTTGTCCAACAAACGCTTTCGTGATAAATGGAATGTAGTAACGACCCAATTCAGCACTTCAAATGAACAAGCGTAGGCAGAAGTTAAAATATATTGGTAGAAGATGAGTTATTATCGTACACAAGTCAAGTTAACATACTCAATAACCCGCTCTGAGTGGCCAGTGGTTATTCGTGAGATACTGTAGAGAATAAAAGACAGCGACAGACACGAAAAGCAATGGTAGTCAACTAACTTCACACCCAGGTGCAACTTAATTCGAAGATCGAGCGCTCAACAAAACTAACATCGGAACACGTGAAAGCCATTGTCGGCAACAACAACAACAACAATAAACCAATCTAAAGACTGAAACTTAACAGTTAAAACTCCAACAGTGAGTTATAAATGAAATAAACATACGAGGTTTACTTTTGAAAACAACCAAAACACAAACATTCAACATCAAGATGCCTGTCTCTTTTAAAC